>CAEFZY010067814.1:0-88998 GCA_903066815.1 Brachyrhaphis roseni
ATATATTACATTTTAATTTTTTTTAACAATGTAACAAAATGTAGATATATTCCACACACTGAATATGAATAAAGAAATATTTTTAGAGAAAAAATGAGATTTTGCATCCTTTATTTCAAACTTTTTGCAGATTCCTTGTATGTAAACAGTTGAGGCTCCAGCCTGCAATATATTAGAACATGTGCTTCCACTGACAATTTCTTATCCAAAATTAAATTGTGGTAGTAGCTTCTTTCTTATTAATATATGCTAAATGCAGGGTCAGGACCAACAATGAGTGAAAATGGGGTTTAGACTCCATTTGTGTGTTCATGTTCACCAATCAAGCTTCAAGACTTTCAAGTTCATAAAAAAAAAACCACCTTTTATTCCAACTATGACTGAACGAGCCATTCAATCAAAACTGCTCTGATAAACACTTTGAAAGATATTCGAACAGAATCCATGCCCTTTTGACCCCTTTTGTTTGTGTAATGTTAATGAAAACACTTATTATGAGTAGCATTCAGGAGTCTCACTGGTTTAATACTGAAGGACAACAGAAAGCAATCAGAGCCATAATGTGATCATCACCTCTGACTCCAGTGTCCACACTTTGATCATTTCACACAGTTAATGGAGCCAGTCACTCACCAGCCCTCACAATTACAGCAGCAAATCAGATTTTTAATGGAACACCGGCTTTAATTTAACATGCGTGCTCAGATAAACCTCCCAGTCATTTATTCTGGCACCGCCAGACCTCTGTTATAATTGAGATGCTGAAAAGCTCCCCTGGCTGCTCTCATTCATTCCTTCAGTACGGAGGATTTTTACTAGGTGTCTCCTGGGTGTCACTGTGATTGTGGGAAATGATGCAGCGACACGAGACGAGAAATGAAAGGTTCTGTCATTTGAAGAGATCCAAACATGACCTGATTATCATCCAGAGAATAAACCGCCTGCATGATGCGCTGCACACATAAGTCCTGTAAAAGCACTTTTGGCTCTTCACCCATTTGGGAGGGTTGTAACTTTACACTAACATGACATGGAATCTAATTTAACTAGAAAACTAACAAGAAATAAGAAACATGAAATGAAAACTTGAGATGTTAGGCTCTGGAGATTTATCTTTTTTGTCTTTTATGTGTTTCATTGCAATCTGCTATCAAAGGAAAGGGCCAATTGAATTCAGTTTGAAACTGATGGGAAGACCCAGTTTTGTTGGCTTGATGTTCAGCAGCAGCTCTCTCGATGGTGCAGTGTTAATTTTTTTGATGAAATATTTTCTTAATAGCTTTCATCAACTTTTTTTAAAAAAAATTCTGATGTAAATAATAATAAGAAAAAAAGGAAATAAAAACTCACACAGGATTGCTGGAACTAAAAAGAATTTTCATTGACAAATAAAAAAGGAATGGACATATTGGGAAAAAAACAATATGAGTTTATCTTTTTGTGTCCCAGAAATAACTGAGAGTTCAGCATCATTGAAAGGTCACATGTTTTCAACACTGATTTTGCAGCTGGATGGGGTAGAATTAAAACTGATTTCCATTTTTTCTCAAATGACTGAAGCTACGTCAACATATGATGCCAAACTAAATGCTATTTTGTAAGCTTTTGCTTGTGTTTTGTGTTTGGTCATCTTCCAGATCATTTGTTTGGTCAGACACTGATGAAATAATTTGTTTCACTGGAACTAAGAACCTGAAAACAGCAGCATACCAAAAACTACACAATTGACTAAATCCAGTCAGGGAAGTTCTCTTCTCCTAGCAACAGATGGGAACGTAAGGTTTCTTTGAAGCTCTTTACACAACGTGTGTGAGATAATCTGAAGGTCCCAAGAGGTTTGGTGGTCTTTAACCTCTAACTGTGCAGGAAGTTGTCAACCTCTGGGAATGATATGGGTGTGAGCAAAAATGTTATGCAACATATAGAGTAAAGTTTAAAAAATAACATATTTTTGCTTAATTTCTTTTTTCCCCTCTTGGTCTGAACTGTAACATCTCATATTATGTAACATGTTCCCCTTTTCTCTGACAGATCTAACAATGAGCAGAATCTCTCATCTTGGCTTTCATGGAGACTTCAGATTTGGGAAGCATTTAGATCACAAATCCAGCTGTTGAATGCAGATCTGTGTGCTGCATTTGTTGCTTTTTGCTTCAGGGGTCACTCCTACATGCAGCCACATCTTCTTTATCTCAGCTCTTTGTTTTCGGAGCACAGAACCCACATTTATGTAAAGCCGAATGTTGCAGACTGCCAGCATGCTGTCACAAAGAAACAATATTGATTGTTGCAGATAAAGCAATCTCTTTATTTCAGTTCTGGGTCACAGCCGCAGGCTCCCACTGCGATCCTCAAGAATTGCACGGTTGTGCACAAACAAGCACAAAAATTTGAAACAATAAGAAATATCTCTTGTTTTCTTCATTTTCTTTAACCCCAGACTGCACTGAAACTCCAAGCTCCCAATGTTGCAAGAACAGTCATTTAAAATGTTGCTTTTGTTGACAGTTTCATTGATCTCTGCTGCATCGGGCAGTTTACTGGCTGTCATTCCCTTTCTGTGGGGAAAAAAAAGATAAGATGTTTACTTCTGTTGAGCACAGTAAACACAGAAAACATGCTCTCATCACTTCTCAGAAGATTAAAAATGTGACATAAAAACCATCATAAAGCGCTTGAACCACCAGAAAACATCCTGAGATTCTGTTTTCCCATCAGAGTCATACAAACAAAAGAGACATTTCATTTCTGCTGCTTCTGCAAAACAAAGAAATAGCTCTGTGCAGACAACTGTTCAGATTAAAACTCTCTCCACTGATTTATTAACTGATTGTTGTGAATATTTATGCATCAAATCAGCAAATAGCCAAAACCTGCATCTTCAACTTTTTAGGTGGCAAATAAACCTTCTGGCCTTAAAACTATTGGAGCTACGAACAGATGGGCTTTAGTGGGTCTGCAACAAACTTCAGCATCTGCTCCCAAACCAGTACATACTGGATAATGTGGAATGTGTATTTCCACATTATTTTACCAAAGCTGCACAAAGTTGTACAGTTATCTTTTTTGTACCGACTGATGACATTTTCTCAAATTTCGTTGTTCTTGTGACAATGACAATAAAGATTTATCTCAAATGTAGTAAACGCTTTCAACTGAACATCCAGTTTAATTTGCAGCAGCAGTAAACAGATCAGACCGGCTCTGTGCTTTCAGTTGATCTGTGATTATCTTCCACCACTTATCGGTATTTATTTACAGGCAAATGACAATAAACACACAAAACTGTACTTTAATCATTTTAAAAAAGTGAAACTCATTTACTATATAGATTTATTGGACACCAAGTGACATATTTCCAGTGTTTATTTCATTAATTTTGAATGATTGGGTTTCAGTTTCTCTTAAATATCAATAAACAAAAGAATGACCAAATTGTTGATTTAGTCAATGCACAATATAAAGTATGCAGTTAAAACATAGTCAAGGTCCCGTTATTCATTTTTGAACTACTGCATATGTGGCATGGAAAAGATTAGCTTGTGAAGATGCTGAAGTCCAGGTTGCTTTTTATAGAGGCTGTGATTTATTTGTGCAGTATTGAATTGGGGGCTCATCTTCTTTTTAGGAATAGCTTTGTTTGAAGTTTTAATCAGATGACCAGTGAAGTACAGTGATGTCATGATCATTGAACCAGCTTTGTACCTCTGGTAGTGTGAGCAGGTGCCAAGTCCAGCAGGAAAATTAAATTAGCATCTCCACAACACTTTAAATTTGACTCATACGCTGCACTTGATAAAACACAGCAGACCAACCAACACATTCCTTAAATTAAATACAAAATGTATTTTCATGTGAAAAATGGACTTTAAACTACTGAGCAGAAGGTCAGTCCTTTTTTTGTAGCCCGGGCAAGACATTTCTAAAGTCTCTGATTCACAAGGAATGCAATAGAAGCAGCTCGTATCATAGATCATGAAAGTTGTGATTTTTTTTATTAGCCTTCAGCCATACAGAAATAAACATTTGAAATATGTACCTCTGTGTGCAGTGAATATGTGTCTGAGCTTCCCAGTTTGAACTGAATCATTGAAATAATAACTTCCCCAGCATCTCTGTGTTCTCACATTCTCACTATTAAACATGTTGAAGCAGAAATAAAATGCAATTTGAAGATGAGCCTTTTAGGTGCAGCTATTACTTTCAAATTTCTTGTCAGAATCCAGGTATATGTTCATTATAAATTTCTTTGATCAAAACATAATATAATAGTTAAAAATAATGTTTTTTATGAAGGACCTCAAATTAGCAGCTAACCAAGAGAGACACATTAAGTGTCCATGGATGAACATCATCTGATGTGCTGTTTTTTTTTTTTTTAACTCTTCATCAGTCACATTTTCTCCTGCAGCAAGAGCTCCCGTCACCCAGGAAACAGAGATGTTTCAGCGGAGAGAACAAGCACGGCCGAAGAGACACACACAATCTTGTGGTGTTCAGATGACATGATAACACACGCACACATGTTATTGTGGAGTTGGTTGTTCATCCTTGAGTGTCTGTCTGCACTATCCTCCATGCTCCCAGGAGGTTACAGTGACATGTAGTAATGGCTTTTAAAAGGATGATGGATGAGCAGAGCACAACCTGTCCTCAAAAACACACACTCTCACCCCCCCACGCACACACACACTTAAAGGCCTCATTTTACAGGAGATTATTACACGCAGGTTTGCACTTATTATCACAGCAGGAACTCTGTGTTAATAGATCTGCATTTATTCTACCGAACAAAGTCGTATTAACCCAGAAGATTACGGCTCTCAGAAGAAGCTCAAAATCTTCATCTTGTTTTCCTTTTTTCACATTTAGCAGAACTCATTCCTAAAACCAGCAAGCAGAAATAGAAATGAGTCAGAAGTAAAGAAATAAAGATGGAATCAATCATCATCACAAGCTAAATTTCCACCTCATGGCATATTTTCCCTCTCTGTTTTAAACATCTGCCCTCCTCTTTAACATTAACACCGCTTATTCAAACGCAAACAGAAGTTTTGAGAGGACACATTTTAAAGTTTTATTTTAAATCTTTTTTTTTTTTATGGTCTTTTTTTTCTGCTATTTTTGGACAAGTCATAGCAGGGGAAAGAACGAACCAGACTTTTGTTATGTTAAGGCAACTACAATCTCCAAAGTGTCTTTGCAGGTCATGACACCAGTTAATGTGTTGGTGAAGAAGCCAGAGTCAAACTCAGTATTTTCAGCTCTGCTTCCCAACTATGGGACCCTGAACTTGAATTAAATCCATCTGTTACTAAAACAAGCAACACAGTAGTGCTCCTTGATATACATGATTTATTACAGTGAGAAGTTGAGTCAGTAGCTCACAGAAGAACCTCTCTTTGTGTGGTGTTATATGTGTTTTCAGAGTGTGTTCCACTGGATGGGATTGGAGTCTTTTTAATTTGACTTTGCAGGGTTGTGGGTCAAATGTACTTCGACCCAAACAGTGGTGTGGGTGTCAATGTGTGTGAAAGAGGTAATTGCTGTGGGACAGGGCCAACCAGAGAACACACTTATTGATCTTCTTTTACACCAGATGTTCAGAGCTATATGGATCAGCAGAATCACTACTTTCAGCTCTGAGTTTCTTTCTTTCATTTTACTCTGCACTCATGGAAGAGTGCTTTGAGAAATGCATCATTACTCACTTAAAACAATCTCAAAGTTTTTGCTACATTCATGTGTATATATTTAAGTGAAATTCATTACCATGTTATTTGTAGAACCTGTTAGTACTTATTTCATCTTAACTGTCCACTAAGATCAGAGTGAAAAACAACCAGGAGAACATTTTCCACTCATTTCACCACTTTATCTGAATACATGAGCTACTGTTGAATATTTCTGAACTTATATAATCCTTCATTTATATCTCCCAGCTAGACTAAGCTAATAAATGATCCCTCCTCTTATCAAGCTTAATTTGGATTGGACTCTATACTTGAATTTGAGCTTCTTTTCATTGTTTAATGTTCACTCACCACCTGTTTCATGGCTTAGAAAACCCCCTCAGTGTCTTTACTCATTGCAAAGTTAATCTCCCAGCAGCTATTCTCAGTAATCAGAGCATCCTGAGCAGTGGCATGACTGCCTTGTGGTGAAAACTCCTTTATATTGGACCCCAAGACCAGACAATTATACACAAATAAAATGCATAAGGTTCTCCCTTTTTTCCTTGGTAGTAGTAAGAATGACCAGACTCAGTATTCACAAAAATGTTTTAGCCACCAGCCAACACGTTTACCCTTATTTTAAAGACTCATGATTTCTTAGTGGCCTGACAGTCTCATTTCACGTCCATTTATTGCAGCCACAAGGAGGAGTCAGGGTCAACATCATGTATTTCATAAAATACCCCTCTGTTTCTATTAAGTGACCCTTAACAGCAGGCAGCAGTTACTTCACAGCAACAGCTCCCAGCAATCTTTATCAAACCAGTGACTCAGTTCTTGTCAGGCGTTTAGGTTTTCAGCTTTGTAAATTCAGTATGCTTTTGTGTTTTAATGACTTTAGTTTTCTGTCATTGTTGTTTCAGTATTTTATTTGTATTTGGTTTGGGGTTTTTAGCAGACTTCATAGATTTAAAGTCCCTGTCTGGTGTTATTAAAGTCTTAATTGTGCTGTTTGTGTTGCAGAAGAAGTGCGTAATATGTATTGTTATTTGGCAATACACATCATGCATTGCCATGATATGTATGGCAATGCAATAAACGTCAAACGTTTATTCAGTTTGACTTCACTGGTCATCGGATTATATGCAATATTTGCAAATATTTAGAGAGACAATGTGGAAGTACTCAGTGACCTGTGGTGAGGTTCATAGCTGGTGAGACACTGGCTTAATCATATTTACAAGTATAGACCCCCTGCATGTTATTGTTTACATAAGGAAATTTCGTGCATGCGGACAATGCTGGAGGGCAAAAAGACTATTCTTCTACATGTCATGCATACTCGTGCTGTCACGGTAGAATAATTCTGTTAACTCAATCAACCTTGGACATGTAGATATGAATTTCATGTTATGCTCCATAGCAAAGGGAAAAACCTTTAAAGTACAACTCAAAACCACTTCTCTTTCGCTATCTGCATCAGCGCAGCTACGCGCAGACTCGCTGCCATAGTAACTGACAACAAGTTGTCATAGCAAAGAGCAGAACAGTCAGCCTGTTGCAGTAGTATGGTTTTAGGCTTGATGTTTATTTTGCGATTATTAATATGTGGTAAGAGGAGAAAACTATAAATATATCGCTGCACTTGACTTTACTGTATGGCTATCTCGCTGTTACTGTCTCTTACTCTGCAGTTGTGGAGTCACAATGTCTGGGATCATTTATGATCGCTTCTCCGCACACAAAACACGTTACACACACAGTTGGTGACAAGAAACACTGTACATTATATACATAAACTAAATGATGGAAAATCAGTTCATACATTAAATGTTTTTAAGACATTTTAATCCCAGGTGAGGCTCAGTTCGCTGCTGCCTCACCGGCTTCGCTTCCGAGCATTTGAAAGGGAAAATGCGAAAATCCAGCACTTTTGAAGAAAAAAATCATCACAATTGGTTAAGCTAAATAAAAAATAGGTACGTTATAGTACAAACCACAGGGTGAAAATAGCAATATAAATTATTGCTGTTGCTAATATTGCTGCCTCCCCTGACCACACGTCACGGAAAGTATTGTTTTCTTGTGATATCATGTTTTCCCACACCAATAAATAAATAAATAAATA
Source organism: Brachyrhaphis roseni (assembly GCA_903066815.1). Lineage (NCBI taxonomy): Eukaryota > Metazoa > Chordata > Actinopteri > Cyprinodontiformes > Poeciliidae > Brachyrhaphis > Brachyrhaphis roseni. The sequence continues at coordinate 7,804 of CAEFZY010067814.1, forward strand.
AATAAAAGACTTCTGCTGTAACAGAGGTTTGCACAGAATGTGCTCTCATTCACATTGTACAGCCTGTTTCCTGTCCTTTTGTCAACACTAAGGCCGTGTTTTACTTATCTGCACTGATGCATTAGGCCTTTTCAAATGAGTCTGCATCTCTTTTAAGATTCTGTATTTTCTATAGCTTCTGCTTCTCTATTATTTCTATAGTGTATCACCATAAATCTAAAGGTTCCAAAAAAAAACAGAATAAAAGCATACCTGACATTAACAGTTAACATACATGTAAACATGCTCCTGAACTTATCCATTTTTTCTTGTTGAGAGACGACTTGAGTCCTCTTGAGCTTAAGGATCTCTTATCTGAAATCTTGATTCTTTTGATCTCATGATCTTCTGATCTAAATGAAAAGTGTACTTTGCTGTGCCTTTTTTAATGACTCTGGGTTTTTCTTTTTATTTGAGAGTTAAGACTGAGATGAAACAGATTTCACTTCACTGGTCAACGTCTCTGAGGAGGACACCTGAGGGGAATTTGTTAGTTTGCAAAGTCTACGTTTGAAGTAAAGACCAAATCTGCCACGTTATGCTGCATTGAAGCGGCTTTAATTATCTGTGTTACACATGGTGTGTGAAGTCACCATTCTGTCTCCGCCAACACACAAACACGTTTTTGACCTTCTTTAGTGGGTAGGTGTGTGTTTACTAAATATCCTGTGAGGAGGCGTGTTGGGTCCAGAATAATGATGTGTGCAGGCTGACCCGCTGCTGAGTGGGAGCTCTCGGCAGCTGTAACTTCAGACGATGAAGCTGAGTGGATGTCAGAGACAACACCGCAGCAGACAGGCGAGCTGTCTGGAGCCTGTGGTTATTGGCCTCATTGATCCAGACAGATGCTTTGCTGAGCTGAGGGACAAACTGCTAAATGGAGGCAGACGACTCTTCAGCACGCAGGGTGAATCGCTCCGGTGGTCTCACCTTGCTGATGTGACTCCACCCTGGAGAGTTGGCATTGATGGAGCAGCAGAAGACAGCTTGATGGGATATTTCTCAGAGATCCTGACCTCAGCTCAGACACTTTAGAGATTTAAGGAGGACTGGTCATTAAATCTGTTTGCACACTGCCATGCTGCTGATCCTCATGGGTTGCACCGTTTGCATCTACGTGATGTTCTACAAGTGTGCTACAAAAAGTTTCACAGCAGGAGATTGAAAATTAAAGAGTAAATATCATCTTAGCATCAGAAAACCTATGTTTTTTTAAGTATTATAAAAGTATAATTACAACCAGCCTTTCTTAAAGCAGACAATTTCAAAATGCAGTTTTCTGATGCAGGAATCTTTTCAGCCACACCCCTGTAGAATGGAAATGTGGGTGATGAGATGTCATGTGGACCCGCAGAGTGCAGCTATCTATTGTTGTAGACAGAAGTGGATTGTTTTCTTCACAAAAGAAAAAAGTTTTTTTCTTTTTTTTTTGAATGGAAATGCGCCTGCTTATGAGCACAAAGAAATAGGATGGGGAGAGCCCTCTTACTTTCCTCAAAGATGCTTGATGCTAGAAATGAGGTTGAGCTTTGTGAAAGTAAATGTGTCAGGAGAATGGATTTCTCCTCTTCCACCAAACACCATCTCTCTATTTTAAAAAAAGATTTTGCCCACAGATTGTGTAGCAGTTAAAAACTAGGAGCAAAGGGGAAAAGGAAAATTAGGGCTGAGGGATAATAACACAATGCAGATCAAGCGGAGCAGATGTCACTGAGGTGGTTGCAGGTGTCGTTTGTTAGCATAAAGTTTCTCAAACTAGAAATGCATTGTTTTACCAACATTTGTATTTCTCGTGACTTATTTCCTTACCAAATATATGTGACACTTTTACATTTTTTTAGAAGCCAACCACAACATGTGCAACATTCCTTTAAAGCTACTTTTGGGGCTATATAACATCCTGAACTTGTCTGTTTTGAAGACATGTAGCATGAAATTCAAAGTTTCTGGTAAGGTTAATAAAGAAAAACGTAATTTAAAGCTAATGCCATTCAGATACTACAAAACGAGTCTCTTAAAAAAAGTATTCTGGTTTTAGTTTACAATATAAAAAAACCAACTATTTGTCCAACACATTTATGTGAATTTTCAATATGATACAAATTGAAAGAGAAATAGATTTTTTGATATCTCTAACTGGCGTGAAGTTATAGAATAATTTAAAAACAGGTTTATAAAAGTGATCAAACATTTATCAGTTCAAAGAAAGAAAAGTAAAGAAACATTCCTTCACAAGATATTTAGAAAAGATTTCTGAACTTCACAGGGTGTTTGGTCTACCATCCTGCTGCTGTCTGTGGAGATCATTACAACTTTATGACATAGAAAGAAAAACTATGATAAGAATGAAATTTGAAAGAAATAATGGTCCTAAAACTGGAGATGGGCACTGAATATCAAAGCCTTGCTTCCACATTTCTGGGTTTTTGTTCAAACTATTTTTGCTTGTGTATTTCACCTATTTTCAGTTAATAATAACTAAACTGACTGGTTCATGAGGATTTCCTCTTTGTTGCATTAATCTTATTGCAATTTTATAAGGTATCTGTGCCTGCTGCTGTCATAAAACAGGGAATTAGTCAGTACTTATCTTTGAATTGTCTGCTCACATTTTTAGTATTCATAATTTCAAATAAATTGGCAAAATAATCTTAGAATGGTGCTTGTTTTGAACTGATTATGAGCCTGTTTCTGAATAAGAAAAGATTGTGTTAAGGAATTTTGAGCTGAGTCTTGTTTCTAAATGTTTCCATGTTTAACCATCTCTCCGTCCCTCACGGCTCTCCACATGTCAGGATCCCTTGCATGACCCCATCAGCTGATCCTCTTGCCTAAAAGAAAGCTCCTTGGATTTAAGAGACAACAAGCGGACAGTAAAAGTAGCTCGTCATGCTCACAGAGAAGAGATCTCCCTGTTTCTTCTATATATCTCCAGCTGATTTATTTCTGAGCTGTAAACAGCTGTCAGGAAGCCAAAGAGTTAAATCAGGAGCTGATTTAACAAAATTCCTTCCAGCAGCCTTGGACATTGGATAACGAAAGGTGAACGACTCTCCTATCCCATGAGAGCAGTCGTCAGGCGATCACACCATTGTGAGGAGATTTTTATTACCGTGCAGACACAGAGCACCATTAGCATCGGATTATCTTGCAGAAACTGCGCATTTAACTGACTGATTTATTACTGACATACTGATTTCTGGGTGAAAACAAAAAGCATTTAATTCTACACAGAGATAATTAAACACAGCACACAGTGATTCACAATATTAATTTGTATATTTCAGAACGCCATTTTCATTTTTTCTTCAAAAATGTGAAAATAGATGAGACATAATCGGGTCTTTGAATTAAAAATGAAGCATGCAAGGGAAGTACATTGGGCAAGACGTGTGCTTCCCACAAGAGACTCCGTGCAAAGATTCACTTTTAGGCGTGCTTCATGCTTCCACTTTTATCATGTTGTTCAGTAATAAAGCAGTTTTAATCAACTAAATGGTTTGAGAAGAACACGAGGCTTTCTGTCACCGTTTGTTGTTATTAAACCCGCCACATTGCACAACTCTCTGGATATGGAAGAAATGACTCTGGGGCTCTATTCAGTCTCTGCTCAACAAATAAAAAGAGTTGTGTTCTCTTTCCAGGTTGGATTCCAGGGATGCTGCTTTTGTTTGATCCTGGTCTTAGGATTGAGAAAGAGGATCTCATGGTGTAGTAACAGGTAGGTTACTCATCTGGTATCTTTACAGGCCCATGGTTTCTGAAAGCCATTCAGAGTGTAAAGGAGCACTTGAATGCGTGGAGGTCAGAGGCAGAAGTGGGTAGTAACTAATTACTTTTACCGTACTCAGAATTTACTTCAGTAACTTTTTGGAAAACTTGTCACTACTCTTAATTCAGTTTTTGCTAAAAATGTGCCAGGAAAAGACTCACAGCTCCAGTTTATAGGTAACATGAGAGTTCTTCGAACACAAGCTTTGTTTTTCGGATGCAAGTTTGAATCTGCTGAGCCTTTATTACCTGTTATATGAAGGTTAAAAAGAATGCAGTAAACACCATATACTGTCAGAGGAAGTACTTTACCCTGTTCTAACATACATATACATTACCAAGTGTATTGGTTTAATAAGTTTTAGATTAAAAAAAATTTTGAAAAGTGGGTTTTTTTGCCTTAATTTGTTATTTTCTTATTATGTTAATTATTGGTATTAATTTTAGGCTTTAAAATATTGTTCCTCAAAACTTTATGCTTTTGATTGTTTGATATCAGTTTTGAATATTAAATCAAAACTGATTTAATATGCAGTTTTGATTTAATTTAATGGTTTTGACCATTAAATATCCCTTTTTACCAAATACTTTTTTACTTTCCTTGGGTAATTTCTTGGAAATACGTAATAAGTCTATTAATATGTCTACTTGGCAATACTACTTTTACTTTAAAAATATGTTGAAGCTGTGCTCTTACTTTTACAATGTTTGCCTTCTCTGCCAACCTTTGGTCAGGGGCTTCTCAAATTCTGACTGGTGTTGGGTCTCAATCGGAAAAAGTTTGTGTTTCCTCCAAATCTCTGCCTCACCCTGATGAGTTAGAAATCTCTAATCTAATCTTATCCCCCAGTGATGGTCGGACAGAGCAGGAGATCAATGAACGAATTGGTCGTTCATCTGCAGTAATGAGGGCATTATTCTTGTCTGTCATGGTGAAGAAGGAAAGGTGAAGCTCACCGTTTGCTAGTTTATCTACATTCAAACCTTCACCTAAGGTTATAAGATATAGATCATGACTTAAAAAACAAGAACCCAGATATAAGCAGCTGACATGAGCTTCATCAAAATGGAGAAGAGAGATGAATGGATGCATCAGAGGCATGGTGGATTGATGACGATTTCCACATTGCTTGTTTGACTTGGATGGATGGATAAATGGATGGTTATTTCCATAAACGGAAAAAGAAAAACAGCAGCGAGGTGTTAAACCGTAGAAAAGGTCTGTGGTGTCTCTCGATTCTTGTAAGGTTGTGACATCTTTCACTTTGTTGAAAAAATCTTTTATTGTCAGTGAATTCTTCTTCTTGCTGCCGTCCAGCTGCCATGAACACTCTTACCGAGTGTTGCATCACCTTGAGCAAATCTAATCTACACATGAAGAAAATGTCACTTACAATTAAAGTCATATCAGTTTGCTGTGAGACCCCAAACTCATTAAACTCTCTTGGGCCAGAAATAGACTGTTGAGTCACGGACTCTGTCTCTAATAAAAGAGGCTGAACAATGTTTCCCTCCCTCCTCCGCTCCCTAAAGTGATTATCTCAGGTGCATGTGTAGGTGGACATGGAAACATCCAACCCGACACCTGGCTCATGTGGTGTAAGGTGACTCCAAGGTTCCTCTGTGATTTCTTGTTCCAAAGACCATCTGTGTAATCAGACTGCCACTATTGATTAGCAAACGCACCAATCACAGGACCCGGATGTTGCACTGCAGGAATGCGCGAAGAGATCAGGATGGCTCCTCTAGGTATTGGAGGATGTGTGGGTTTTCACAGAGACAGGGGAAATAAATCCTACAATTAGATTTTACACCCATTTGCAATGAGATTTTACAGTTTCAGCTGAATATGAGCACGTTGGCGTTGCTTCAGCCCACGGATCTGCAGCTGGAAGTTTGCTGTTTCAGAAAGAAGGCCAATGTTGTTCTGCTCTAAGTCAGACAGACAATCATTAGATGCTCTGACTGCGTCTGAGGGGATTATTCAGCTGGAAAATAGTCAGGCATTCATAAATTCATACAGTTCTGACAGTTCATTGGGTGAAATTAGTCTCTTATTAGGAGTCCGATGTAGAGTACTCAGCAGAAGGCAACTCATGTTCTACACAAGATAAAAAATAATATTTAAAAAGTGCTTAAGGTAAATTTCTTGTCCTGGTCATAACTTTGTTCCTGTTAATATCACCTCAAGTAATCAGATACATTTATCTGGTGGAGTTTGTTCATGCTTTAAAGGTGAGACAGGCTACTTTCCTGAAAAACTTAATTTACCTCAAATTCATATCCTCACCTCATATCATCATTTTGAACCTCTTTTTCAAGTAGATCATTAACAATTGTTTAGTTTTGTTGTGAGTTCAATTTTGTGTTCTGAATGCCATAAACTATGTCTGATAGATTTTTAAAAGTTGTTCACATATTACATAACATTAATATTTTTCTGGTTCAAGTGTTTATTTTTAATTACTTAAGTTAATAAATGAAAGTGACTACCAATGCAATTATTTTTGATTAGTGGTAATTATGTGCTGATTTTATTAATTATTCTTAGTTGAAGTGTAATTATTTATAATTTATGCTACCTAAATCTCAACCTAGAAAATACAAAGACATAAAAACTAATGAACTTATTTACTTGTAATTTCTTACCAAATGTATATATTCATATTAAAGTATCTGTACACATAGTAAAGTGGCATCAAAGTGAAAGTCCTTGTTTGTGTGCATAAAAATGTCAACAAACACAATTATAGTCCTGAAATTTGTTAGTTTAAAATTTGTGATCAAAATAACTTTAGTAATTTTGACAGATTAACATAATTTAAATGCAACGGAAACTATATTGTCCAGACAAATATTTGAGCTTTAAGCATATAGATTCAATTTCCAAATGTTTCTGAAGACGATGTTTTTTGCATTTCATGTTTTATCCAAAGAGATTTCAGCTACAGGGACCAGATCAATGGAGCTTTCGTATTTATCCAGACTTTTTTGTCTTGATCAGAAATCGTGAAGCAGGGATAATTCCTTTTCTCCCATCAACATGATTTCATCTGTTAAAATGTATCTTATTCTTAAATTTCAGATTCAAAAATATTACTTTATAAGATGAAAAAAATATTTTTACAAACCTTCAGAGGTCAATGGTAGTGCGCATTAACATTGTAGTGTGTGTTTTGAAGCATTTACAGCATTCCTCTGCATAGAGTAGAAGCAGATAGCCTGTGATGAACGGGACCGCCTGACCATCATAAATCAGCATCTCTTCAGCTTCAAGCCCCTCCAGCTCATCAAGGCTTGTTTTTCTCTGGCCAACATCCAACTCTGTAGCAAAGTTAAAAATGAAGTGTAAACTTTATTTGATCCCGCCGCAGACGTAATGGAAGCTCTGAGCGCTCCGAGGTCGAGATAGCAATCAGCCGGCTCCAAAAAGTCCCGCTGGAATCCTCTGTAATCTCCTAGGAAGACTTCTATCAGCCATAAAATCTTAATAGCTTATAAAAATCATCTTTGTGACCTTCACTTTCAGTTCATAAGTGATGTTCCTCAGTTTGTTCTGGTTGCTTTTGGTAAGAACAAAAAGAAAAAATTATGCCGATGTGCGTCAACAGCTGCGTTTCCCTTTCATTCTGTATGCAACAAAAAATTATTGAAGCTTAAAGTTTAAAAGTATTGGGATTTCTGGGAGAAGTGGGTCAGCATGCACTTTAAGATACAACTATAGATATGTGTTGATGCATGCAGTCATCGGTGATGCTTCTATTAAGGAGACCTTCAGCGGACAAGGCTCGGGAAAACTTTGAAGCTTCTTTAAGTTAACAGTCTACTGATCTACTGATCGTCTCAGTGATATCATTGAAGAAACTGAATATAGAAAAGAATTTTGCATCTTTAAAAGATGAATAAACAGGAGGAGAGCTGAGAAGAAAGAATAATTTCTCATTCATTTCTTACTTTACATTTAATAAATTAGTTTCTCTGCACGGTTCTTTTATAAATGTCTAAGAGCTTCATAATCATAACTTCATAATCACGCACACATAATGGAATGGAGTAGTGGAACGGAGTGGAAATGTAATCACAATGCACTGTAAACTATGCAATGTGTTTTGAGGCATTTGACCAAAATCCTGGACGATTTTTAAATTCCCCCTGGACATTTTTGTAGGTCTGAAAAGTAGGACATGTCCGGGAAAAAGAGGACATCTGGTCACCCTATATCTGACTGTTTTGTTGACATTCACTCTAGCGCAGCTCCTTCTGATGGATGCATAACGTAACCTCAGCCTCTACTGTAGCGTCTATTCTATGCGCCTAATAATGCGGTGCGCCTTATATATGAAAAAAAAGTTTTTAAATAGGCCATTCATTGAAGGTGAGCCTTACAATGCGGTGCACCTTATAGTGCGGAAAATACGGTAAAAGTTTTGAAATGGTCATTAAAATTTCGGTCCTATAGAAAATATGTAACCAGAACAGAAAAGGTATGTGAACAAGACTCTTAAAAAAAGAAATATTGTTTGGTAACTTTTGTTGGACTGAAACAGTATTTGGTTTTTTGGGGGGTTTTTTTCTGGTTTAATCTCTGATAAGAAAAAAGTATTGTGTTTTGGTATAGGTTTTTAATATCTAGATTAAAGCAGCATTAGATAACTTCTCTAAAAAAAAATTACATATTAAAACTATCTGTAAGTCATGCAAGTAGAAAGATAATGTCTGAAATAACCAAACACCAATGCCTCCAACGTGGTGAATTTCGTGATTAAAAACAGCCAATCAGAACCAGGAAGAAGGTCTTACCACTGTCAATCATGCTAGTGTACACGCAGGTCACCAATGACGACGGATAAACTGTTTTTCTGCTTCTCCACCATTAGCACAGATGTAACAAACCATCAATTCTGAGCTGCATATACATGAGTGTGATTGACGGTGCTAAGTCCCTCCCCCTGACTCTGATTGATTGTTTCTGACCGAGCAGTAGTAAGACCTCTGGGAGAAGGCAGATTATCTGTCTCGTGTTATACTGTTATGACATAGTGACAGTTTTAACAAATATGAAAAACCATTTCTTAAGTTGCCTACTGCAGCTTTAAACTGTCTTTAGAAACCAGAGTCTCACATGAATGCATTGTGTTTGATTCCTCTCATAACACCAGTCTGCAGCAGAAAGTCTGGGTTGGTGTACAGCATCACATTTGTTCATTTCCCCACAGCGCTCTTCATCACCACAGTTCCCCATCATCAATACCCCGATTAATATCCTTTAGCGCCTCGTTACTTTCATGTCACTTCTGTGAGACACATTTACATACATTACTGGTTTAGTCTTTTGTGTTGCCTCAGAGCTTACATCTTATCATGTAACTAATCCATCTACAGGCTAACACAAACATCTGATCTATCAGTCCTGTCATGCACGCTTTACGCCTCTATGTATCCTAAAAAAATTTGCCATAAAAAGCTGGAAAAAGTCGACCTGTTAGCATTTTCACAAGGGAGAAGCTTATATCGTTTTCCCACCAGACAGGAGAGTTTATTAGCCAGCAGGGGAATTTCAGAAAAGGATAAACACTTTACCTTTTGTCCCTAACAGGACTCAAAATGCCTAACTTTTAACCTTTTTACCTGATTTCCATGTGTTAGATAAATGTTGGTCTGTCCCACGGGATGCAAGTCTTTGCGTGAAAAACTAACGACATAGATTGAAGAGAACACAATAAAAGAAAATGAGACAGAAAAGCTGTTACGTTCATAAAATTGGCCTTATTACATCCGGTGGGAAATTAGTGAGCTAGTTTGATGGATGGCACTCTCGCTTTTTATGCAGCATAAAGCAGTCAGTGGTCTCAGTGGGTTTCTGACATGATGGCATCAATCAGACAGATGTTGTGATTCAGGATTAATGCCTCGGTTACGACCTGCAGAAGCAAACAGAACTAATCCAAACAGTTAACGCAGTCGCTCGTAAAGAAGGCTTTTCAGAACAGAGGGCCGAGGAGGTTCAAGCTGACTGTGACCCACAGACGGGTTCATTTCTCACTGCACATTACGGCATCAGATGAGGGCCACCTCTATCAAAAGGACATGAATTATTAATGGTGCCATATGGCTCTCCTTTCCCTTCTCAACCTTCTAATTATGTGAAAGTCAAGAAAAATCCAATTTGCTGTTCTACATTATTAAGGAACACTGAGCTGACACGTACCTTCTAAATTAGAAAGTTTATTCCAATGCTCAGTTCTTTTTGCGTCCATGGATTCACTTTTATCTGTTTGTGTAAACAAAGCCCAAATTTTACACACCAGTCGGGTTTATCTAAACTATGATTGCAATCTTTCTGAAAATGTGTAAAAAAAACAAAAATCAATCACATTCTAAACAAGAAATCTAAGGTGATAAAGTTTCTTACAGCACAACTTGATCAATTTCAGATACTCTAAATAGCAGGCATGACTCAACATCCAACAGAAACATCTAGTTTTTGTCATCTTCTATATAATTTCCCAAGGTTTAGCGAACAGAAAGTCATTTGACCATTCCTTCAGCTCTTTGTCATTTTCCCTACTCTTTAGATTGATTCTCAGGTTTATGTTTATGACATTTCAGCCGAGGAAGGAAGTTGATTATATGTCCGGTGAACAATGTAAGACCGAATGTTGATTTGGTCTTACATTTGGCCTCATCATCCTGCAGAAAGACCCAGTGATGATCCAGTGTTTCATTCCTGGTAGAGGGCAGCAGATTTCATAAAATTAACACATCTGGAAAAGGTTTCCAAGATCATAGCACCATGCATGCTCCACCATACTTGACAATAGTCATGAGATGCCTTTCCACATATTAACTCTTGTTTCACTTCAAAGTCTGAGTGTTTGTTGCCAAAAACTTCCATATTAGATTCTTCCAATCATAGTTTACAGTGAGTAAAAGATGTTGTAGACTTTAGGAATCTTCACATGTTTAAGTGTGTTGTACAGAGAAGGTTTGTTTTTCTGTAACACACCAAACAACCATGCAACATAAATATCTTGTGGATGCCTTTACTATCACTCAATAGTAAGAAAAATGATCACATCATTTTCATGCAAAAAGTTGGATTTTTGTAAACATCTAAGATGATGAGATGATGCTGCTAAATATAAATGTAAGTGTTTTTTAAACATCTTTACCAGGGGTGCCAACAAGAGTGGTGCGGAGGTCATTAATCTCTCCAAGTGGTTGCTCCCTCCTGATGATTTTCTGTCAGAGCTCTTCATCCCTCATCAGCTTCTATAATTAACATCCATCATCAGCTGCAGGAAGATTTGACTGAAGCCTTTCAGCAGATTTCAGTGGGGAAAAAACAGACTCATAAAAAGTTATGTTTCCAATATTCCACCCAGTAAGAAAATTTGAATAAAAAGCATATATTGGTGTATCTAGACTTAAACAAGTGGCAGGTTGAGGCACTGAGCGACCCATGATCTCAGATTTACAGAAGCTGAACCTCCACATTCAGTATTGAACCTTATCATGGCCTAAGAGAAGCCAACAGAACCATGTAGTTCATAAAAATAAAACGAGACCCTGAGGTTTCCAAACCAGAAACCATCCTGAGATCTTGTCTATGAACGCCACAAACATTAACAGGGACAGAGTCCAGCACATACTGCGCACAAGTTCAGCTGTGAGCTAGGAATTTTGTCACAGCTTTGGGCCTCCAAGGATCGGATAGCCATTAAAAGCCACCCAGGTACAAAATACTCCCACAGAACCCAGAACGCCCACTTAGCAGATCTGCCTGGGTAATGATATGGGACAGTAAGGATTAACGCCACTTTTCTTCTGAATCCAAAGTTTTTCCTTTTAATTCAGGGATATTGAAAGTGTGATCCTTCCAGAATACATATATGGATGGACGGACAACGATCCTTGTCTGAATTGAAAAGGTCTGATCTCTTTTCATTTCAGACTACAAATTTTTGATCATAATTACAATTTAAATATTTATGAAGCAGCTTTTTAATTCTATTAGCTTGAACCGGTTTCAGCAGAAACACATTAATGAGCAGCTCAGCAGCATTAACTTTAATTCTTCCCTAAGAAAAAAATTTGCTCCTGGTCTTGTAGGTTTGGTGCTTGTAGTATTTGGTTTTTTTTTGAGAAAAACGTTATCAGTGAGCAAACGTGTGGTTTCAGTGAAAGCTGATACACTGTCTCCAAAAAGAAAAATATATATATCTTTATAGTTATTAAATAGTAATAGCTACAGTTTTGACAAACTTACGGGGCTGCCGCACTGAATGAAGCCTCTGACATAGGACTTAAAAACCATCCACAGTATTGGATGATCTCCACCAGGGGAGGGCCTACGCGATGTTATTAGGAATATAAAACTGTGAAGGTTTTTGTTGACTTATGACAACATGGTTGTAGTGGTAGCAACGTGACCAAGTGAGGATTTCCGCAACACTTGCAGTTTTAATAAAACACATTCCAGTCACACTGTAATTGGTTGTAGAGTCCATGTTTGGATCTTCATTCAGTGCGAAGGAGCTCAGAAGAAATAGAAACATAATCAAATGTAACATGTAACACAATGTAATTTCTTTTATTATTCTTTTCTCTGAAAGAAATTGATCAAAATGAGTTATTTTTCTTTTACATAAAAGAGAAATTTGAATGACAGAGAGAAGTAAGACATATTTTGGGTGACGCAAATGTTGGATCGCTCTGTTCTGCCTTTCATCTATTACTCCCTTAGAGAAAAGCTTTAATGTTGGAAAGAAGACAGCGCTCTACTAATATTCCACTGATGCATATTATATAAAATCCTTTTGCAAATAGAACTTCATTGTTATCTTCAATGTTTGTGATGAATAAAATGTAGTTAGTCTGAAGCAAAGAGAAATTATCTGTACCTTGGATGGCCCACTTTACATATAAAAAATTAAAAAACATAACCTGAGGGCCGCTCTTTTTGGAAACTGTTTAAATGCATTAAAAAATAAACCTATTCAGTTCATTAAATTAGGGATAATTTCCTTTTCAGATGTGATATTTATTTTCATATGGTAAGAGTTATTAAAATGCAATGCAACGGAAAGAGAGAATCTAAAAAGAGCAAACACAGCCTTTCGAAAAAAAGCACATACTGTTCCTGATTTGATATTTATTAGCAAACATCAGTGCGGTTAAAATTTAGAAAATAAAAAATTGAAAATTTACCAATTAAACAGGCGTCACTTGCTGGACTTTACAGGTTGCTCTGAATCATCCGTGTCATTTCCAGTCCTGCCAGCAGCGCCAAATTGAGACTTGAACTGTAAAACAGTAAAAATAACAAGTTGGTTTAATGAAACAATCATATATTACATGATATTTGTATTCATACTGCACTGCACCTGGTCTTGACTGCTAGCAGGATGTCAGAAAAGCCATAGAAACAACCCACAGGAGGCTGGTAGCAAGTTGAAAAAGTGACTAATGTTAGAGTTATTTGTGATAAAGAAATATTTAACAATAAGTAAAAATTAAAATAAGGCAAGTTCCAGGTGTGTGTTTTTCTGTCTACAGTTAAAACTGATTTGTGTTCATGAGCTGTCAAACCGCTGATCGATCATCTGGAACAGCCTCACATTAAGTCAGAGTTTTATGTTTTCTCTTCACTTCTAATGTTACATCGGTTTTCATTACTTCTTTTCAGAATCCGACATACATCAATCTACTCCTAAACAAATTATGCTTTCCAACAGTTTAACCTTCAGAAAAGGGCAATTGCTTATATTGCAAATAAGAAACCAAACAAGTTTAGTGACTAAATAATATAATTATAAAGTGAAGTTGACATATGACTAAAAAAAACTCTCAATCACCTGCTGGAAAAAAAAAAAAAAGAAGCTGTTTCAAATGTTTTTCTGTGAGTTATATCAGAACAGAACTTTAGTGTCATCCTTTCAATAATCTGTTTTCTTAAAATCAGAAAAAATCGGTGCTTATATTTTCTGACCTCTATGTGCCATAATAACTAAAATATCATGTTCTTTAGAATTGTCTGCTTTTGTATCAGGCAAAAAGTGCATAACCCCTTTTTTCTGTGGCATGATTTACCAGCACAGATTGTTTTCTGACATTGTTTCCCACATGCCAATCAGGTAAACTCCAATAAATCCATATTGTATCAAAAGTTTAAGTTTATTTATTTATTTTTTTCCTCACACCCAGTTTCTCTCAGCTCTAATATTTGTAGCTGTGCTGACTTTGTTAGATTTTGTGACCTTTCTGTGTGCCGGTTCTCCTTTTGCATGTTCCATCTTTGTTTCCCTTTTATAGGCACAGAACATAAAAGGTGTAACCTACTTTCCATGAGTGTTTTTCATTAATAACTCACTTGATGTGCCGTTAGTTTACCTTTACATCCCTGCAAGGATGATGTCGGAGGTGGATGTTGTAAATATTTCTATAAATCCGACAGTAATTAGCTTGTGATTCAGCGATGAGGTCACAGCTCTGCGGACCTTCATGTCTCCAGTCAGCAGATGTGAGCAGCTTCATCAACTTTGATAACCACAAAATTTACCTCACTTCCTAAAAAATGGGAACATAATAACGACAAATTGCAGAGAGACCACAAGGCAATATACAAAGATGGAGCCCAAACACTTGTTCCCAATTGTGAAATAATGAGCAGGAAGTGCAGCTTGTTGGATGCTGAACCTCCACGAGCCTCTTGGAAGCTGCCGCCAAACATATTTCCAAGACCACAGCTATTAGCACTGTTCAGTGGCATGCAATTTATATGGTGCTCCCTGGGGAAATTAACTATGTAGTGACAACACACAAGATCAACAATTCTGAGAGGAATGCAGGCCATTGCTCTGCAGAAAGGAAGAATGTGTTCACAGACACAGTAAAGCTTTCTCTCTCTCTCTCTCTCTCTGAAATGTTTACATGATTCTATTTGCACAACTGTCTGATTTCCTCAAGAGAGCAAACTGCAAGCGGTCCAGATTTACATGTCAAATGGGAAGATTTTAAAAGAGGACTTACATTTATACACATGCATTTGTTAAACCGTGTGGCGGTGATGAGTTGGGCCTTTTAGGACCTGGAACAAGACAAGCTCACAGAATCCACACAGAAAGTCAGCGGCCCGCTCTGCAGTCCCCTCACAGCTCTGACCTGAGCTGGTTCTGTCACGTTCCTGCTGATTCTGGGTGTCCAGACTGAGTCAGAACAAATGCAGGTTACGTAACCTGTCCGGTTCTGACCCGGGTCAGTTTCTCCCAGAGAGCAGCTGAATTCACAGATCACTTTGAGGACAGCAAATACAGGAGAAGCTAGGACTTCCTGCCCAAATGAACAAATTTTTACATGATTTATTTTCTTTTCTAAAAATATTTGAAATTATTGTTTTACTAACTTGAATTTGGCTGAGAAGACGGAAAACAATCCCTTCTTTATTACTCACTGTTTTACAATATAGTGTCCTTTCTTATGCTTAAGAGACCCTGGACAGACAGATCACCAATCCATCAGCAGGTAATATAACAATACACAAACACACACACATATACTCATATCAAAGGAAAATTTAAAAAGAGCAGTTAACCAATTTCTGTATTGTGGGAGGAACCACTATACAAACCCTCGACCAGGATTTGAACCCAGGACCTTCTCATTGCAAGGCAACAGTGGTACCTGGCAAACAAGCTGCTTCTCCATCTCCATTGGCTTCTGACAGTTTGTCACTTGTCAGAGCCCAGATTACGAACCGTAAGTAGATCAAAGTCTATCGCTGCTTTCATTTTGATTCATGGCAGCGATGATCATCCTGGAGCCTGAACAAATCTCCCAGGATGAAGTGTGACAGGAAGAGGGCCGGTGGCCGGGAGGACGATTGACAGCACAGGACTAACGCCGCCTGACAGCAGCGACACAGCCTGAGGAAAACAAAGAACATCACACCAACAAGGCGGCTTGGTTTAATCCAGTCCTAACAGGAAACACCCTCAGACAAGAGTGGGCAGCCTGGCGATGCTGAACATGTTTTCAGAAAGATACGCTGCTGCCAGCTGTGTGACAGTGTCTGGGTTTGTTCAGGTCCAAAAACACAAACTGCTGCATAGTTCCTTGGTTTAAAAACAGACAAAAGTAAAAAGTAGATTTGATTGCAGGTTTGGAAAGCCACAAGGATGAAAGAACACCTCTGACAAAGAAATCCCTCCGTAATTTAGTGTTTCAGTTCAAGGCAGCTTTAGTCTCTGATAATGTGTTTTGTGCCTTGATGCCTTTGATGTAATTAAACTTTCAATTATTCTATGAAATATTTCATCATAAATTTTCTTCTGCTGTATGTGGACAGCAAAGTTGAAGCAAATGTTTGAAGTCAACTTCTGGAATGCTAAGCTTTATTGCAGTATTTATTTACGCAGTTATTTTTCCAAGAGTAAAAATTGAAATCAACTCATCCCAACTGAGAGATTTAACTGATGCTTTTTTAATGTCATCTGGCAGAGCTGGAGAAAGTTTCTAACTGGAGTGCAGAACCTGAGATAAGTGCTTTTTTATATATTTTAAAGGGGACATTGTTTTTACATTGGTAACACTAAACAACTACGACAATAATCAATAAAACCAAGGAAACAGTAAAAGTTTGAAAAAGATGCATCGAAACATAGACAAACTTAAACTGAAGCAGTAAAAAGCTCAATAAACTGCTAGGAATTTAAAGTGTTGGACTAATTGCAAATTAAATAAATTTATTTTCTCTAGTTTCAGTTCTTGGCAGCGTACACCTCTATCCTGGGGGATAAACATTTAATTTCTAATGAAGAGGAGAGTGTGTGTTGCAAAGTTTGGACAATGTTTCAGATCATTAACTGTTGTTTTTTCCAGAGACAAACCTCAGTAAGAAATAAAACGCCACTATCAAATTATAATTACACTAATAAAGGGACAAAATGTATAGAAAGCTAAAGCTCTGCCGGCTTTGACAGCAACAACCGCTATCGTGTATTTGTGATAAAAGGCAATGCGTTTTTCACATCGCTGCAGAGGAATCTTGGCCCACTCATTTTTGCATAACTGTTTTAATTTAGTTGTGCTGGGAGGTTTTCAATCATGAACTGTCTGTCTAAGGTTATGCCACAGCATCTCAATTAGATTTAAATCCAAACTGGCCAATGGAATGAACCCTAACAGCACCACACCTGACCTCCAGAGGCAAATCATATCAGGAGAGAATTGATCTCTCTATTTGCATCCAACAGAATAAATTAACTAGCTCCCCAAAACATAGACTGCAAATCATTTCTGATATTAGTTTGAAATATCCAAAGTCAGAGCTGACTCACTGTTTTGGTTCTTGTAAATACAAAATGCAAATAGTTTTGGACCTGCGCAGGCTTTTCATGCTTGTATTGTTCATTTTATCAAAGATAACTTGGTAAACTTGCACATAAAACTTGCAAAAAGCATTTCAAAGTTTGCCACAGATTGCTGCGGAGGAGTTTGGAGCTCAGTTTAACTTCTAGTTTCCTATTTGCTCAGATGAGTTCAGATCAGAGCTTTTCTTATGAGATGATCTTTCAGAGAGTCTGGTCATCTCATCAGGAGGGGGGGACTGCTGACACCTGGAATGAACCTGACGATCCATTTCACAGAGCTTTAAATATTCATCAGTTATTGCCTCGCTGGAGAAGAGCCCTGAGCAAACAGGACGGTGCAACGGAAACGCTCTACAATCTGTGTGATAATCAGAAATTAAACAGGAACGGAGAGAAGAGCGGCGGCGTTACCTTCAGATGACTTTCTCCCTGTTTGATCTGAGAGCTTCAGACTTCCTGTGTGTGATTTCTTTCCCCATGTTCAACAGATCAGGTCCTGATATTTAGATGGAAGCACTAATACCCTCAAACAAATACCTGAATCTAACACAGGGTTGATTGAATTAAAAACTAAACTGGCATTCATTTAACAGAAAGGTGAAAACAGCATTAAATATATTCAGGTATTGGTTGACTAAAAAAAAAAAAAACATACCTAACATGATGTTATATCCCAACAATAAGGTAATTAGAACTGGGATTGGATGAAGTGAGACTGCAAGGTCTAATGAAGGACTTAACTTCCTTCATTAGGTCACAGATCATTTCTGCTTTATTTCTGGGTTAAATGTAGATATTTTTTACAATGTTTTTGTGTTTGTACCTTTATTAGTTCTGTAAACTCCATAACTCATTCATGCAAAACTTTTTCTGAGATGCAAAGTTAAAGCAATGCTTTATTTAGGATTGCCACCAGAAACACTCTAAAATCACCAACCTGTTAATTATTGTATTATTTTATAGTTTCAGAAATTTAGAATACTTGAAATCTTCAGGCAAAACTAGTGCAAGCTGCATTATTTTAGTATCTGGAAAATCTCTCTGGAGAAACCAGATTAAGCAGTTAATCTCTCCTTTAGATCAGCTCATGTGATGCATCACTATCAGTTTAAATATCTTATACTCTATTTAATATTATATAAACCAAATTATTTTACTTTCCATCTGCTTTCCTGAGAGGGATTCCACATTTACAAACCAGCATTTCTTTTTGAGATTAAGAGTTTTCATCCAGTTCCTGTTTCTTCCTGTTTTTCTTTATGTGTTCTAGTCTTTTCTGTGATCTTCCAAAATTGCCTTGATCAATACTTCTCCAGGCTTTCTAACCATAACAAGCCAGCTTGTAGCGCACTCAAACTTCTAAATGAAGTCATGGAGATCTGAGGAGAAATCCACTGTGAGTTTAAACTGTAGCAAAGTTGTTTGTTAAAAACATCAAAATGGGTGAAAGTTCATTCATGGGAAAACTTAAAAGATTGTCTTAGTGCTTCTTTTCATGTAACATGTTAACTAAAGAGTCTTATAGTGAGATGAAATATTCAAATGTTCCTCTTTGGTTAATTCAAACATTTTCACAGAAGAAAATAATGTCAATTATTTGTCCAGAGAGGGTAGGAGTGTAAATAATTTACATGTTCAGGATGAGCCTGTCATTGACCTTTTCTCCAGGCAGATGAGCTCAGCTGCTTGATGTTTTGTTCTGAAACCATCTTTCCCAGACTGAGGATATGAATAAATGTCAATTCAAAACACACTCCTATAGAGATACAGGATGTTCTGGGAGGTGGTGGCTTTCTAGAAATAAAGCAGATGGGAGCTTTTTTCTCCAAGACAGACGACAGGAAGCTGTCTGCTGAAGCAGAGCTGAAGAACTTTGATCTCCAATCTGTTCACGTTGGAAACGAGCAAAAAAAAAAAACCCAGTTAGATTTAGTTCAGGAACCCTCTGTCTCCTGCTGTTTTTCTTTTTTTGTACATTGGCCTCAAATCAAAGCTTTGTGTTTGCGAGGTAGAGATTAATCTGCAGCATTCGCCTCTCTGACATCTCCCCGTTACGACGGTGGAAACAGGAAAGGTCACGGCAGTACTGGAAAACATGCATGTATTCATGCGCTGGGATTTGGACACATGGAAATGGTTCTGCCTGACGCTTATGCGACATGATAATCAGTGTTCACTGAATTTTTATTCCCACTTTTATGTTGAGCCCGCCGTTATCAGGGGATCTCTGCACAGCTTCTAAATATTTAAACTGATCAATTATTTGTTAACTCCTTTCTTTCTTTCTTTCTTGAAATGGGGCCGCTCAGGTTTCTAATCTGCTCTGTAGAAAACTATAGAGACCAAAAGTTTTCACCCCCTGGTTTTGTTTCTGTTTTGTTGTTGTAAAACCTGGATCGTCACAGAAGTATGTGGTTGTTCATCCTTTTATTTCAACAACTTAATTACCGTAATAAAATGTTTTATTGTGACACTAACTAGTGAAAGGGTTTCTGCAGGTTTCACCAGCTCAAATTTAAAACCTTTTATGACTATTATGAGTGGGATTTAAGATTTGTATCACAATGAAAATGTACAAAAGAAAATCACATATTTTACACAGTAGTGCTGAGTTTTCTTGCTCACAGCATTGTACGGGTTGGCAAGAAAAGTGAGTCCGTGGCAAAACCAAATGTCGTCCAGCCAACTGGCAATAAATTTCAACAATAGTAGATGCAAAATAGCTTGCTAGTTAGTAAGAATTTATTGTTAGCAGGAGCTTCAACCGCCTCAAGTCACAGAAGGTGAAAAAGATCTCTGCGTGCAACTCCAACTTTTGCCAGACAGAAAAGTCCCACAAGAAAAATGAATTACATATTATAGACAACACTAAAAAGCTCCCCAATGACAAATTTAAGACCTCACTACTGAATTCCAGTCATTTTAATTTTAGATGCATGAATGTAAAACTTTTTAATGAGACAAAAAACCGATTGTGCCAAACCATTTAACCCAACTTTGGTAGCAATATCAGCAGCAGGTCTCTTTAGTCCTCAGAGGTGAAGCAATGGCATTAATCTGGTGCTAATTATCAGTGGTGTAAATGTGCTATAAAATGGCCTTGGATGTGAAAGCAGCTGGGCTGGCTGCAGAGAGGAGAGAGCTAAGCTGACGAAAGACCGCCAGAGGTCACCCCGGCTGGCAACATCCAAGTAGGTGGACAGTCCTGCAAGGACACCGGCCCGTGGCTGCTAACTGTAGCAGCAGGAGGAACATAGCCTGTGGGGGGAGCTCAGTGTTTTTGTGTGGTCATGACCTCAGAGAAAAAGGGCAGCGGCAGAGGTGGCATTGAACAAGGAAACAGGACGCTGGGAAAAGGACGGCCATGACAGGAGCACTGGTGAATGGATGTGGAGGTCGTATCTAATCCAACAAAGGTCCAAAAGTGGAGCCTCCATTTAGCACCTCATTTCTCAGATTTTAGCTTCTTTCCATTGGCTTTCTGTTAAATTTAGTATATATTATATTTGATGAAAATAAAATATGAGAAAACAGCTGATATAGTTTAATTAAAGGACTCTGGTTCACAATGGGCTTAAAATAAGTACCTCACTTAAACTGTGAACAATGTTGTGATGTATTTGCTCTAGATGAGTGAAATGTAGATGAACATTAATTTGAAAATGTTATGTCTGTAACCCCCTGACTTTGCATTAATACCACTCTTCTATGGACTTTATCGCAATAATTAGGGGCATACTGGCCTTTTAATGTGAATTTGTAAGATATGATCGCTTTCTGCTATCTTTCCTCTCACACAGAAGAGAGTTTTGCCTTTGTGATAATAGCGTCTCAGAAAAGGAGCACTCTCATAATCTATTTAATCCAGCCAAATTTAGTGAGTCAAAAAGGGCAGAGGATTAATTTAAAAGATGGCTGCTGGCTGGGGCATTACATCTTCAAACTGTCAAAGAGGAATTAAACTGGCTGAGAATGTGCCTAAAATATCAAACTCGTCTGTGCAGCTTGGATGGGGTGGAGGCGGGGGTAGGGTGGGGTCAGGAGGCGCATTAGCACCTCTGTAAGGTAAACTGAAACCCTGCTCTGAGCCTGAGGCACCGCCACGGCTCGCAGCTCACGCAGCAGCGAAATCAGCAGTGAAAACAGCCAGAGGCTCGGCTGCTGCTGGTAGAAGCACTCAGCTTTGATGTGGGACGTACTCTGGGTTGAGATGTTCTTCCTGCATACAGATGTTCCTGAAGATGGAGGGCGAGAGCAGAACGTAGACGATAGGCAGATGTTTGAGCTTTACTACCAGGGGCCTGATCTGTCTTTTAAAGGGATGAAGTCCTGATTTTAATTGTTTTTTTCCTGCATGAAGCAAAATCCCTAACCCTTAGAGGTTGTGTAGTTTGAGTTTCTTGTAGTGCAGAAAAGTTTAATTCAGTCTCTCCTGGTGCAGCATAGATCTCTTTATGCTTTGTTTGGGTCATATTTTTCAATCCACTGAGTTTTCTCTATCATTGTTATGTTTTCTGAGCAATAATATTACAGTATTTGCTGTGGAACTGCTAGACAAGGTCATAAACTTCTGGATAGCCAGTTTTGCAAATCCACCATTTTTATTTCTCATAATCATTTTGCAGTCCAAGTAAAATGATGCCAAAGTTACAAGTGAATAAGTCAAAATATTCTGTTGTTGGGTGTATTAACCCTCGCAATTCATTACACTGTCCCCCCAGTATTAGGTTGCTCAACTGCTTGACCTGGAAGAATTGAGGGGACAGTTCCTTCTCTGTGGAAAAGATGGACACAGCAAACTACAGAAGCCCAAGTAGTGCTCTAATGGAAAAAAAAAAATCTTGATTTTCCAAACAATAGCAAATTGGATCCGTTGATGACCCTTGAGATCATATTATGCATGTCCAACACACCTGAAGCAAATGAATGGTCAGTTATCAGGTGTTTGCCAAACTTGGTGGCATGCTGCAAAGGCTGACCCCTGCTGTAGATGAAGCCCCAATCTTTCTGTCACACATCACTGAGACACAAAGAAAGCCTTAAGGGAGGAATTAACTTTCGTCTTGGCTGCTTCACTATTGGCTTCAAAATGCTGCAATTTACACTAAAAATAACGCCATCAAGATGCTGACAGCACCGTATCATTTGCAAAACCAAGACATTGACCTTAATAAAAAAGACAAAAACAAAACTGAAGATTCTCCAAGGTAATACATAGAAAGCCAGTGAGATAGAGAGAGCAAAGGAAGAATAAATAAAAGAACCAGTTGGAAGTAATACAAACTGAAGGCCTTAAATACTGAAGGAGTATTGGAAGTGACAGAGGAGCCAGAAGAACTAATCACAGGTGAGTGGGGACAGCTGAGGGCACAGAGAGGAAACGAGGAGATGAAAAACAGCCGGGAAAAATTGTTGAAAACTAGATAGACCAGAGATTAAAGGAAAAAGTGAAACTGATCAGTAAACACTAAACAATAAATACAAATATAAGGAAAGTGAGTTCAAAGCACAAACAATGAGACTGAATGAAGTAACACATGGAATACACAGAAATGGCAAGATAAGCAAATAAAGCAGAAATCATCAAAACAGAAACATAAATTAAAAGCAAAGTCCCAACACTTAGGGATCATAAATATTTTTTAAAATAAGATGTTAGGCCATTGCTTCGATACTCTGAGGAGAAATACCTCGATTCTTCTGCTTTGCTTCTTTTCTTCTTCTGAATACATGATGTATAAACCAGCATTTTATCGCCTCCTGGAGGCTGTAGTGAAAACTATATATATCTACATGCAATGTAGATCTCTGAGAAGCAAAAATAGCATTAATGAGGGCAAGAGATTTTCATATCACATATGTCAAGGCCTTAAGGGAAGGTAAAAATGCATCATATTGACACGAGATACAGCAACAAGTTCTAATGAACCCAGGGTACACCGAATAGGATTAACATTAAATTAGGTTCTGATTTACACCTGCTCCACTTTGCACCTGCAGTACTACAGCAGCTGAAACAATCACAGCTAAAAGGTTAGCATATTTCTGGGGTCAGGTTAGAGGTCATTTGACAAAACCAAACAATTTCATCTCAGCAAGTAAGGGGATCCATGTTAGCTTGTTATTTCAGAGTTTGGACGGGAATTTGGCAGCTGCAGGTCACACAGCGCTGATTAGCATTTATTTCATTTAAAGTCCTCCATCAGGTTAAAATGCAGCACCTGGGCTGTTTTATGTGGTATGGTGAAACTGCTTCTTCCCTGCAGCTGTACTCCCATAATGTGCTGTCATACTGCAAATTCCTGCAGCACAAAGTCAGAGTTCAGCAGACGAAAATGAACACATCCAGGCAGAGGAGTAGGAAGCAACACCTGAATCAACAGCGCATATAGTTCGACAGCACGAGAAATAACTCAGGCAAATTATTCTCCTTCCTCTACACCGTTGGAAAAAGGTTTTGGGTGTTTAACGTGAGACGGATTAGAACAGGAAAATGACATGTCTCCTGCAGTCGAGAGCACCGGGAATGTGCAGCAGCATGACGAATCACATTTAATGAGATCCATCATAAGCTTAAACATCTAATCTCTTTGAAAATGGAATATTTACAGCACAGCACAACAAACGCAACACCGCTGATGTTAGAGTGTGAAGAACAAAGGAACGAGATTTCATTACAAGAGAAATCAGATTTATGATAGAACTGGTTATCCATTACTGACTGATCAAAAAAGCAAAAGTTTATAAACATCCAGATATCTGTTTTTCAGGTTACCAAGGTAACCGTTTTAGGCAGACTTACCTCTCTCTCCAGCTCCTCCTGGCAGCGTCCCAACATGTTCCCAGAATAGAAGGGATTCAGCGATCAGGCATAACATTAAGACCACTGACAGGTGAAGTTATTAACACTGGTTTTCTCTGTAGTTCAAGAAAGAAAAAGATGCGAACTGGCCACAGATTCATCAAGCAACTATGAAGCAATGAGGGAGTGTAGTTAGATCCAACAGATGAGCTTCTCCAGTAGAAACTGTTGAATACATTAGAGGTGATTCTAAGACACAGATGTAAAAATATAAAGAGCATGGCAATCTGTTGCCTTTTGTGCTGCAACTTTGATCCATCACACAAAAGTACCAACTATGTGCTTGTGAGCATCGGAGCTGCACCGTATGGATGAAGACCAACCCTGCTTTCTTTTACTTTAGAGGTGTGTGCAAAAGAGATGCACACATGAAAACAGAATATATTACTAAATGTCGGTTATTCTTTGGGGTTATAACCAACAGTTATGCTGGGAAATTATGGCTCCTGCTAACCAGGCTTACAAAACAGAATCACACAAGATCCATCTGATGAGCTTCAACAAGTTTGAGGTGTTTTCTTCCCCTCCACATTTCTGGACGACATCCAGTCAGTGGAGAAGATAAAGGATCTGCTGCTAACATCTTGGTGCCAGAAACTGCAGCACACATTCGGGGTGCCGTCCTTAATTCAGTGGGTCCGGGCCGTTTTGGAAGCAGAAGAGACCAAGACACTTTTTGACATAATGATCAACGTAGTCCTAACATGGAGGTCTCTTCCAACAAGAAAGCCATCCAGACTACACTTGTACAGATTTTGAACCAGGTTAGCATAAGCAGCAAATAATCCTTGCACGTTCTTTAACACTCACTACAAACAAATTAGGAGTTATTAGTGCTAAAGGTTAAGAAATGATCGTGATATGAAGGTATTCACTTTTTCTACAGCAAAGTATGGATTAAAACAGGTAAAATCTGAACTTTGGGTCAGTTTCTCAGACGGGATCTTATTTGACTGGTGCTTGTTTAAAAGAAAGCGGGAATAGGGCAGGTATATTGTGGCAGCTTCTTCAGTGATGGTACGTTGAGTTGTTGATTTATGAAATCACAAATAATGTTCAGACTCCTTCCTTGTGAGCCTCTTTCTTATATTCCCCCAAGAGAAAGCCTTGAAGGAAGGAAAAATCTTGGCGTTTCCAGGGAAGAGTTGAAGGAACTAGACGTCAAAAAACAGCTACTCAGTCTCCTGCCTCTGAAATTTGTTTAAAATAAGCAGCAGAAAACAAATGGAGTGTGATTAACATAAAACCAATGATAAGCCGATAAAGGCTAAATATGTTAGATCGTTAAGCAACTGAAAAGCTGAAAAAAAATTGCTTCTCGATTTATCAAAATGTCAGGGAGATTCATTGGTCACCTCATGCCTTTTCTAGTACCTATTTCTCTTGTACAATGTCTCAGTGGAGCCAAACTTATTAAACATTAATTCTCACCTGGTCACAGAGTGTTTGGTCTCCTGCTCTCTGGGAAAAAGGTTCAAAAAGCAGAACAAAGGCTGTTTCTGTCTCCTGAGTCACATGAACTGCGACTGCTGCAGATACATGCCTTGCTGAACCTTTAATCCGGGGCATTAAAGAACAAAGTACACCGTTTTTACATTTCTTAGGTATTATGGTTATCATATACTGGGCAGACATGTTCAGATTAAAGATGCTGTTGGCAGCAGGTGGGTTTGTATTTTCACATACTTGGAAAGTTTCACTTCAAAATGTAACACAAGCTGTTAATCCAGAAACATTTCCATGCAAAAACACATCCAGAATTAAACCTGGTTTGAATTTCCAAGCTCTTTACCTCAGAAAACTTTCATCCGATCTCATTGAAAAACTGCTGTCCAGATTTCCAGGCCAGGCCAAAACTCAGCCAGAGGATCTCAGGAGAGCAGCAGGAGAGGCAGCAATAAAGAGCTGCACCAGCTTTTCTCTCTGCTCTGAATGACTTCACCGAGGATGGATGTGTGGATAGGTGGGAGGAGGAAGAAGTCGCCTCCAGGCAGACTTATGCTTGTTGAGCCACTCAATCACCTCCAATTACCATCTTAAAACTCCAGAGAGCTTCACGATAATTGCTGCAGCTTGGTAGTTACATTACTGCAGACTGACCGCTGCCTCGTGAATAATTGTTGCTCAAACTCAAACCAAAATTGTTGCTTCAGTGCCTGGTTGCAGTGTGGAATGCTTTTAAAATCTTAAAAACTTTGTCTGGTAAAACTTGCATTAATGTTAGTTCTGGATATAAAGGAAGGTGATTGTAGCTTCATACTCTGATAATAAAACTCTGTAGATGAGAACGTCCTGCACCTCTGGGTCCTCCCAACTTTATATTGTTCAGTAGCAATTTGGGGCTGACAAGATAAGAAAAATTATAAAAATAACTGTTGGGACCAATGCAACTAGTCAATTTGCTGGCAATAAGGCTGAAGCTTGCATCCTCTTCGAAGAAGATAAAAAGGATATTTCACAGTTTTATTGAGACTGGATTTGAATTTCTTTAAGTTAAAAGCTAAATTACAGTGATTGAATGTTAAGATGATTTTACAATGAATAGAGGATTCTTAATATACTCCCTTATATAAAATGAAGTTTTTCTTGTATCTGTGAAAACACAAAGGGAGGATTTTCAATGCATTTCTTTCAGTAGGACAACCTCAGCATAAAATAATTAAATTATGGACAATCTATTTTTCTTTCTGAGTCTTCTTTCTGGTGGACAATACTACAACATCACTAAAGATGATTTCTCTGATTGGTTACTGAAAGCTTTTTCTTTGGATTCAGGGAATCTTACCAGGAAAAGGTCAGTAATGCGTCACTCCAGATGCTCCAGTAACTAATTTTGTTAAGTTCTACCCAGAGTTCATAAACAAGAAGCTGAGGTACCTAAACTCCTTCACTTGGGGAAATAACACACTCCCTAGAAGACAGGAATCTTGCAGATTTCCAGCAAAGATTCATGGTAACTGAGGGCAAAACTGTGAAAGTCTAACACACAGTGGAGCAAATCCTACATAAATTATTACTGCCGATGCTAAACCAAGGCTTCAATCATGTGTGAGTGTTTAAAAAACATGAAGCAGGAGAACTGACCAAAGCTTTGGTCTATCATATCTTCCCTAGATACTATAAAGATGAATTGGTTGAAAATACATTTGCATATATATATCCTGTATGTGTGGCAGTCATGTTTTAAAAAGTTTGGTCAAAAACTATCTTTACTGGATAGGAATTTATATTTTCCATTACATCTTTTTTCTAGAAAACAATATTTGAAAACACAAAAACACACTGTCATCTATCCAAACCTCAAAAAGGATCCATTAAAGACTGATGATATCGATAAGCTTGTCAAACTTTTGATGCTCTTGCAGCATTTGTGTTTCCTGTGGAATGTTTTTAACCCGATTAATCACAGGACAAATGTGACCCAGGAATTTCCAGCCTGTGTCACAGTTGAGATCATTCCCAGCCTCTTTTGAGATGATTCTGCTTCTCAGCGGGAAGCTGCTGTAAAGTAAAACTCTTAAAGTGCAACCTGTGCAAGATGACACCTTTCAGAGTGATTACCTATAATCATCCCTCAGCTACCTCAGGGGAAAGGAAAGGTCAAGAGGAAGCTTCTAACAGTCCTAAATGTGAGTTTGTTGTCGTTCTGAACACTAGAAGTCAGCAGAAATATCAAGTGACGAGGTCAACAAATGTTATGAGACAACAGCCTAACGCCAAAGTTTTTATGATGTCTTGGTTTGAAACCAAACTGTGTAAATCTGTGGGCCTCTGTTGCGAAACTGCAAAATTTTGTGCTGCAAACAAATGAAAAAAGCTGACATTTTCTAGTAGGATTAGATTGTCACTTGAGGAATTTTTCCACTGTTTGCTATTTTGCTTTGAATTTGGAAAACTTTCCTAACTGCCATACTAATCTAATAAACGCATTAAAATATGAAGGCAGTGACAAACAAAGACAGAAATGGGTGGACCCGGCTTCTGTTCTGCTGTCAAGGGACCATAAATTGACTTTAAAGACTTGAAAAAGAATGTGTACTCATCACAATCCTTGTAGGTGGTCACAGAAACTATGAAAACACTGAATCTACATCAGTTTTGCATCAGTTATCCAGCGGGAGCGCGTAGCAGAGCTGAACTGGGTTTCTGATAAGGATTCCTATCTGATACATTGGAGGTTTCTGTGTGCATCCCACAGTAAGGAGACCCTGAGGCCTTTCCTGGACTTACTGCAGGAATCTCTCTGGGGGGTGGAGGAAGGGTGATGTCAGCTGTCTCTCCTGGATCCTTGAGATATCTGACAGGTGAATAAGCAATAACAAAAATTCTTAGACAGACAGCTTTAATTAAACTCCAGTTCAGTGTAATCTCCCAGTATTTTTGCCTGTTTTTTTCATGAAAAGATTAGTTAAAGCATTGCCTAATTTACTCTAATTTATCATCTGTTAGATGATTCAAAATATTTTTTTTATTTCTATGCTCTCCTCTGCAGCTCATTTCATCAACCAAGTTGATTTGTTTCATGTTTTCTCCGTCAACTTTTGTAAATCTCCACAGGCTGCAAAATAGTTACTCTGTTGTACTCCAGCCTGTTTTCTCTGATATTTTCTTGTTTTGTTTTTTAGAGGAGTTTATCCTTTTCATGTGCAAATCTTATCTTTTTCATGCTCTGAACAAGAACTTTAAATGAGTGTTTGTGATGATCAAACCAGGTTCAAATGAAAGACGCAGCAGGTAATTTAGCTGTAATGCGACTTATCCTGCTCCACAAAGAGAAAAATCATTCAGCAGCCAGATGATCACAGCCTTCTGACTTACTTAGTTATTCCCTATTTCCGCTGATGTCTCCGGAGGCCCGGCTGCTCTGAGGTCAGCTGATGGCAGGTTTAATATCGGCTAAACGGTGCTGACGAGGAGGCAGCTCCACCTCCAGCTTCTCCTGTGAGGCACAGGCATCCTGCCAGGCCTCGTAGCGCTGCTGGAGCTCGGCTGACCTCTCTGTGAGGATGTTCCTGATGATAACGCATCCATCCCCGTCTTCACACATCAGACACACACACACAAAGAAAAAAAACCTGTTTGATTCCAGCTCGGCTCTTCCTGCTTTTATTTTTACTCTCTAACTGCAGGGAGCTGCTGCCCACATACTGACCGGCTGTTCTGGAAACCACAGAGGAGATGCACTGAGAAATGAGCAGAGCTGCGTACAGACCTCAGAGCTGTCAGACATGAACAGGACACGGAGAAGAGTTGCTGTTCATTATACAACCTTAATCCAGATCCAGATTGCTGTTATGTGGACATTTAAGCCTGTTTCACAGAGAACATCAAGGGAATCCCTGAAGTGTGTGAACTGTTTAGGTTTAGCTTGGATCACGTATTGAAGAACACTGTATTTTAATATTTACATATTTTAGTGGGGGTTTTTTAATCATTACACTCCAGTTCTTTTGGTCTATTTTTCCAAGAAAAGTACAGTGGATCCCTGTAATTCAATAGAGTTAGGCACCACAACCATCCACTATTAGTTAAAATCTGCAAATACTTGACAGTTTTTCTCTTGCAACTGCCTTTTTTAATAATTTAAACATAAAATATTGCTTAATATGCATCAATATGCAAAGTGGAAACTGTCTTGTTAGTACCACAGAAGTTAATGTCTACAGTTTTCTTTATTTCCATTTTAGGGGGTACAACCAATCTTAATTCAAGCAGGAAATAAAGGACAAAACTAAAATTATTTCTCATCATTAAACACATTTGGCTGCTATTAAAAACTCTGATTCATTACAGCTTTATTACAAAAGAGGCATTCAGAGTTTTTTCATCCAAAATGGGAAATCTATCCAGTATTTCAAAGGACAAATGAAGAGGAACAAATCCAAATTTGCAAGAGAACCCACCGACACAAAGCTGCAGTTATCCGATGTCATCCACGTATTTTATCCCAGATACAACTGACCTGTGTTGAAATTTATCTTTGATTTATCCTTATAGATGTTCAGTTATCATGTCTGCATTGAATACTCCCCGTCGGATGAGTTTAGTTTCCGCCCTGTAAAATATTTCCTAGAGAAGGAACTTGATGTTTCTGTGATCTGTGTTGGGCTCGTCTTTATTCTCGTGCTGACAGAAAGGCCGGAGAGGGCAAGAGAAACGAGGACGAGACGCCATCTGATTTACAGTCTGACGGTTCTGCAGCTCGACGCCCTGATTGAGTGCAATTGATCGAGTCATAAATGAAGCTGAATCAATGAGTGCAGGCCTTCAGCTGGGCCTCGTGTTAACAAACGTGTCGGAGAGGTGGGCGGCCGAGGTTCAGTGCGGGTCACGTCCCCCATCACATAGCTCTTTATGCTCTTCTTTTCATTGTGGTTAACCTTCTCCCTGCTCTGCTCCATGTGGAGGCGGCAGGAAAAGCGTGGGTGTTAGCAGAGTAAGGATGTGGTGTTTTTGTAAGGATCAGGAGGAATGAAAAGCCCCCATCTGACAGTTGCTCTCTGCAGAACACATTTTTTCCAATTAATGTTTGCATTTTTATTATTTTATGTCTGATAACACTGGCTGAGTAAATCTCCTGCTGCTTGAAACACTTTCATTATCTCAAATTCAAATGCAAAGAAATACATTACTATAATCTCTCTGAAAGCTACAGAAAACTGTTATCTAACTCGTTTGAGACGGTTTCTTAAAATATTTCTAAAAGTTTTTGGAATTAATTATAGACAGATATGAACAAACTTTATTAGACTTGCATTTAGTAGATTAAAATTTACAGAAACTTGTTTTTGTGTCTTCACAGGTGAAGTTATGACAGAATCCAATTTTGCTCATATTGTCGCAGCCTTACTATGCAAGTCAGTAGCTCCGTTTTCATTACAAATGTGCAAAAAACATTGTCAGTATCCCAGACACTTGTAATGTTTCCATAAAATAGAAAACACAAATAATGTCACACATTAATAACTTTGTTCTGTAGGAGAATTAACCGTTCTCCATGCTGAGTTCTTGATGTATGAGGCTAAAGAAGAGTCAGTAAGTTGAATTCATGAATTCCATCCATTAATACCAAAATACAGCTGGTCCATTCTGACATGCTACCTTTAAGAGCTAACATACAAAATGGCATCCCACAAGGGTTTCCCATTCCCTTTGTCTCTCTGAGCTACTAGGGCGTTACCTAGTGTGTCATCCCTCACCCCAGCTCTCATTTGCATTTTTTTTTTAAGTTTAGCTTAGCTTTAGCTTAGCAACTTGCTAAAAGAGACAAAAGGAAAACAGAATTATTTATTCTCAACAGTTCATGCCTTGAGCCTGAACAACGCGCTGCGCCATGATACTCCAACTACTTCCCCTTTTCTTCTTCTTCTTCATGGTTTGCATCAGTGGAAACATCCAGTTGTTGATCATGTGACTCATGTGATGCGAAAAAAGTGTTTCCCTTGCAAAATAAACCAATATCAACCCCATCCTATCTCCAAAACGTTTTGTTTTTGTTTTTTTTAAAAAAAGGGGGGTTTTAGAAATTTGCATGTTTCCTTTAAGACAAATTTAATTTCAAAATATCAAATTGTGCAAGTAGGTCAATGGAAACTCAGCTACTGTCTTCTTGCATCAGCAAAGCAACCATTACGTTGTAGCAAAATTTCCAAAATAAAGAATATTGCAGCTGAAGGGATTGTTTTTTTTTTTAATCATAATCAGGTTTATGTGCAGAGCAGAAGGCTTCAGGATGTGTAAGAATGTCCACAATGGAAAAAAAAAACATCTCTAATTTACAGTAAACTACGACAGCTGTGATTGCCAGACTTTTAATGTATGAATATGGCTTTTACAGTAATTATATACCTCCTGGAATACGGATTTTACCATATTCATACTGTAAAATCAGTATTTATAAGATAATTTATTTTATACCGTAAAATACAGACCCAATTTCAAGGCATCTAATTACAAAGTCAAATGGTTTTAAAGTCATTTTTTTATATATATACAGTATTTTAATGGCACCTGAAGGTAACAAAGTTACTCTGTTGTGTTATAAAATGGCACTATGTGCATGGAAAATACGTAGTACCACTGATTTAATCCCCAGGAGTGAGGACTGTCCTGCATCTGCACCCACAGTGACTCAGTGAGGACAATCTTTAGGGCTCTTGCAGGGTTAAGGGGACAGTTGAAAATAGTTGCCTATACAAATTATACAAAAGGTTGAAGGTCAAACAAACACTCTGAGCTTTGAACAGACCAGAATGGGTTGGATGTTGATCCAGCATGATTAAGAGAACAACTGATGTTATCAGGAAGAAGCATCAACACTACAGACACTAAATCTAAACACAAATTTGATGTATTTGACATCAAAAGCCTTTAAAGCTGATTGTTTGAATTGGGCATTAGCAGAAATTATAGTTTAAAGTTAAAAGATGTGCTCGAGAGTAAACATTTAATTTATTTGATGAGTTGTTAATTGAAGTGCTGATCAGAGCAGTCTGTCTCTGTAAGAAGGTGCACGTTGTCCTCAGAAGGTGAAAATCTCCTTTAGTTTCATTCTGAATTAGTACAACTTGCTCATGAAGAACAGAGTCAAAGTTTGCTGAGTGTGTGAAGAATTATCCCACCGTGCTGTTCCCTGACGGAGCTTTTGCATGTTTTAACATTAATGAGATCAGGAGACGGGTGCAGAGCCTCAAAAGTGTCACTTTAGGCCAAATCTGACTTACTTCCTCAGGCTCATAATTCTGCTTTTTTTCTTTTTTCATCTTCCTGAAGTTAAAACCTGATCTGCTGCCGCAGCACATTCAACAATAGGAAGAACAGAATTTGGAGAACAATAGGTATCATCAAACAAAGGGGAGATTCTCCTCCATTTCTGTGAAATGAAGAACAGATATAGGTACCCTCATTAGAAACACACAGTGGGGTTTTTAGCATCTGCAAGATCACAGACACTTTAAGTTATTCAGGCTTGTGTCACAGCGAGATGCACTCTGATCTGCCTGCAGTCACATCCATAAAACGGGAACCACAAAGACTTTATGGGACAAATAAACACACTGAATCATGTGTTCCTTCCTTTGACACAGTTCCAGTCCGCTGTTTCCATCTTCTCATCATCAGCAGGAACGTCTTTAAATTCAAAGCTTTTGATTATTTATTGAACTGTTCTTTCGACGGGGAGTAGGACGACTGCAATAAAATTTAAAAAGCTGAGATATTGCAGAAGTTTGAATTTATTAGGGTAGATAATTTTTTTTTTATAAATTTGGCCCACAAATTTATATGCACATACTCAAAGAAACGCCCAGTTATATTTTGATAAATGACCAATATATTTTGAGATTTTGTTTGTTTTCTTGATCGCCTATAACAACGATTAACTCAATAGAGTTTCTGTTGCTGGTCGTGTTCCAAACACTGAAAATGCCATCAGATGTACTCAAACTTTTCAATATGAATAAAACATAAAAAAACAGATCTGTTTCTGATAAATTTGAGTGGCAAATGCTACTTTTCACTCCTGGATCTGTTTGCCTTTATCTGGTTAGCAACTAGAGAAGAAGCAGTGACATTTTGGCTTCATCACCGGTTTGTTTCCAGGATTTTGTGACTCCTCTGGGATCTTTTGCAATAAAAAAGTGTTTGTGGTACTAATTTGGAAAGATTTACACTATTTTTGCTTATTTATGATAATAAATGTGACTTTTTATTACTCGTTGTATAGATCACGGACTATAATATGACTTCAATTAAGGCTGAGGCAGTTGTTTAGTACAAGTAAGAATGTTTTTGACAATCTTTGAGAAAAATCTGCAATAAATTATGTATTAGCTCAAAAAATGAGGGGATTTGTTGACGTTGTGGGAATTTCTACGATAATTCTCAAGAAACTGATATAACTTGGCAGTAAACAGATAAAAACTGCACTGATTTGATTGAAAACATAATATTTAAGCTCAATTAGTGCATAGTCTAATCTAGAGGGCTACATAAAAAGGTACTGCGGGCCAGATTTGGCCCTCTCACCTTGAGTTTGACCCATGTGGTTTAGATATTTTGATATCCAGTTGTTTATTATTGTCATCTGGGTCATTATTCGTTAATTCCTTTCCTTCTATGTTTTATGCAATTAGATTCATGTTAGTGTTAGTCTTTGCTTTTGTGTTTGAATTCAGCTGCACCTGCGTTAAATCCCTCTGTTCAGCACTCCTCTGATCACACTCATTTGGTTTCAGTGTCTCTTCCCACTCGTCAGTACTAAAGCTTCCTGGTTTCCGTTGTTTTTGCTGGATTCCTCTACCTATCCTGGTTTCTTGGCCTGTTTTTCTCATACTGGCCTCTAAGTTTGTGTTTGGTCCCAAACTTCTGTCAAACTCAAATCATGACAAAACTAACCAAGAACATCAAAACTCGCAGAAAAAAATGCTCAAATGCTGCTCTGTGTACAACAAATGTATATATGGATTTCACATTTTGAACAGATTTCTTAAAATGAATTACATTAATTTTTGGTGATCCAAACTGTTGACCCCCTTCAAAGACTCTTTCAGATGCATCCAGCCGGCCAGGCTGCATAAAACAAGCTTCCATCAGGTCTTCCACTTCCATGACATCAGTCTGTTTCAGAACTGCACACAAGTTTAAAAAATGTATATTCTCAAGGATTAGGGAAATAAAATCATGTCTTGGCAGTGATTTAAGATCAAATGAAGAGTGTGTCTTTCTGCATAGACTTTCCCACTGTCCTGCTGTGTGAGTAATACCTGCCTCACCCAGATATCTATGTTCAGACACTTTGTTACACCATTTTTCATCAGGTTACATTTTTATTATTCATCAGTCAGAGTTATTCAAGCAGCTTGAAATCCAATCAGACACTTTCTCCCACTGTAAGTTCCTGTACTGCAGCTTTTAAACTCACTGAGGTTCATTTGTAGCACGTTGGGTTCATCTGCACAGTCAGGGGCCCCGCCGCTGAGATTAATAGGATGCTTTGTTTTAAATTAAAACAGTTATTAGTGCTGATTCTTCCCGGGGTGCCCAGCAGAGGCAATTATTCATCAGACAAACCCCCGCTAAACGCCGCCCAGTTGGAAGCTCGCCATCTGAGAGCAAAGCAGTTTGCAAAAAGTTCACCTGCAATCAGACTTTCCACCAACATTAACATCTTCAGCTCAGTGATGAGGAATCAACACGACTGCACATCCACAAGATGACCTCCGCTTTCCCTTGTCTATAATAAAAACACTGCTTCGCTTTTCTTTTTATATTATCAGCAGTTTGCCTGATGTCGACACTTACTCCTTTTTAACAGCAAACACCTCTGAGTAGTGGCTGCCGAAACAAGGCCAGATCATACAGACTAACACATTAGGTTTCATACTGAGGAAAAACAAGATGAGGAGGCTGAAATACAGTTAATATTAAAAGAATGATTCACAACCTAAGAGCTGAAAGAAAAGGGTGAATAAAACTAAATATGTGCTCTGCTTTATAAATGTTCTGTTGATGCTCTGAGAAATGAGGGATTGTTTGTGTCAAAAACAACGTCTTGGGTCAAAGACTTGGTCTGTAAATGTTCTGTGGCCTAATAACAATGTCATGTTCATGGTTGTTTGTTCTGTTTGTCTCCAAGTTGCCGTGTGATGGACTGGCAACCTGTCCAGGATGTCCTCTGCCTCTCACCCAATAACTGCAGGGTAAAATGATATAGACAATGGATGGATGGAACAACAATAGTACTAATAATTATCATAATCACAATAAATAAATAGAAATTGATTTTTGTTTTACCTTATTATTGAGATCAAGATCTAATTTAGAAGAAAGACCTGTTTTGACAAAGAATTACGAACAAATAAACACACATATATTGATTAATATACTAACCTATTTATTTATTAATTGATTTATTTATTTTAGAGTAACTAAAAAAGGCCAAACAAATAATTACTTTATAATTTAATTAAAAGTTTGAAAAATAAATTATGTAGAGAATCAATATTTTAATAAGAAAATAAATTCAAATTCAAAGGAATGAATAAGTAATCCTGAATAAATAAAACATTCAGAACAAGTTAATTACTATTTTAGATGTAATAAATTAATTCATGACATAATAAATAGATTATACAGTTAATAAATTAATTAAGTGTAAGGTTTAATGAAGACTCATTTGAAAAAGTAGGCCTAACTAAATAAATAAGGGCTATAGGTAAATAATAATTAGAATAAAAAGAAAAAAGTATTTGTATAAATTACAGAATTTGTACAGAATTACACAAGATTTTTCATGTGTTTTTAAAAGGTCTTAGACTTTCATCATAGGGTCAAGAGAAACTGCATGTTTATACATTAAGTCTGGTTACATGACTTGTCCTTTTCTATGTGACAGACACGTATGGGATTGTCTGTAAACATTGTGCATAATATTGTAACGATCCACTGCAGACCCCAGGACTAAAAAAAGCAAAATGTCTGCCTACATGTCCTTAAAACTGAGGAAATTATGAGTTATCTAGTCTCCTACTTCTATGAGACCTTCTAACAATGATTGGATGGAGATGGAGTCTTAAGGGGAAAATAAAACTTGCGATAAACAATGCAAAAAGGAAAAGCACATTTGTGTTTCCTAAAAAATGGAGCCCAGAGGAATCAGATACAATGAAAAAGGAAGAGGCACAAGAATTGAGCACTTTGGGAATCCACAGGAAAGGAAAAGAGAGGAAGAAGTAATTAACTTTAGACTCACCAAAGGACTCTGTAGTTAATTATTTTAACAAGCTGTCACAGCTTCGCCATTGACAGAAAACATAACCTCATCACCAGAGCTGTTGGCTTAAAACAATAGACAGGAGTATACAACTTCTTCAAGAGGTGAAATGAGCAGAAATGATGGAAAAACACGTTGATTGTTCTCAAAATGTTCAGGCCGGAAAGCAGAAACATCAATCAGGGAAAACGTCACAGAAAACATCAGAGCAATAATTGCTCTGAAAGTAGAAAAGGCACAAAAGATGGCAGAAATAGGAAACTAACTTTGTAAGCAAAATGTGAGAAATCAGCTGAACAAGGTTCCCGTGGTCAATAAGAAGCTGTCACGGTATGACTGGATTAGAATGGTTCAAACTTTAAGGAAAGGCAGACTAACAAACACTAAAGATCTCAGTCCAGCTTGAAATGTCTGGTGGTAACTGGAAGAACTGGTGCATGAAAAGGCCCCAACCTGCAAAGCTGTTCGTTCAACAGCTAAAAAAAGAACTTGATAGATGAAGTTCTTCATGAGTTGAGTTTCTGTTCAGTTTCTGTTCAGTTTGTCAGGAGAGATGGGGGAGCAACAACAAGAGACTAGTTGGGAAGTGTTTTGGTTTATGACTCCATCATTTTTGCAACGATGTGATCATGGAGGATTTCCTTCATCTAATAAACCACAACTTGATCTGTTTTTGACAGTTGGATCTGAGCAGATCACTCTTAGTAGATTTTCTCTTTGGGATTGACTCCAGGTACAGAAACTCGAAAACACTGGAAGCCTTTTTGTTTTTTGTCTCACTAACAAGCAGAGTCTCCTCACTGAAAGCTGCTCTCATCTTAACTGCAATCTGCAGAGATGGCTCCTGCAATCCAAAATGTCCCTTTGTGCGTTAAGAAAGAAAACTTTAAAGTTCTTACAATCTATACCACGAGAGGTGGCTTTCGTCTCTGCTTGATCCAATTTATGAGAGAAAAGCTGTTGTACTCTGTCAGCTCCACTTTTATTCCAGCTTGTTAGCAGGAATTAAGAACTCTTCTGTCGTCTCTTCTAAATTTTCAGGACACAATCTGTTCCTTTTCCAATCAATACGACGCCTGAAAAGGGATTTTATTAGTGGAATGTTTTCCTGCAGCTTCCGCGTTCCCTCCTGAACCTCTAACAAGTCAAAAAAGATGCAGAGGCTCCCTTGCTGTTTAGTCGTTGTAACTGAACTGCCCTGGAGGAAAACTCTGATTTATTGTTGAAATGGAGGACTGTGGGTGGTTCACCTCAGACTGCAGCAGTACAACAGGGTAAAGATAGCTGCTGGTGCTGAGTTTTTCTTCCTCCGGCGGATCCTAAAGCAGCCCGACAGCGAGAGAAAAATACTCCTCTGGTACCCACACAGCTCCAACTCTGAAGCAGTTAGAAGTTGACTTTTATGTCAAAACAATGTCAGCTGGTCTCATCGGCATCGTTTCTTTGGTAATATGTCCCCTCTTCTGCATTTCAGGGGGGAAAGAGTAAAAAAAAAAGTGTTTTAATCAAGTTTTCTTTGTCTAACATTAAATGTATTCTACCACTGAGGAAACTAAATCATCAACAGTTTTTGGAGTTATCTTGTCCCATGCTACCTACACATCTTAGTAAGCAAATAATTACTATAAAGTAATATTACTCAAGTGGAAGGAAAAAGTGGTCATTAAAAAAATTGTCAAAGTTACTCAAAAAAAGAATAAAAAAGGAATTGATGAAAAGATTGCTTTTATCATATCCAATTTATTTGTTGTTGTTTTTTTGGTGATCAGACAGAGAAAATTATAACATAATTTGAAAACTTTTAAAAATAAGCACAAACAAAAAAGCAGAGGAACTATATAATTTCAAATCTGCACAAATTATAGGTTTCCCTTTACCTTACACAGCTAGATATGTTAGAGTAATAATAGCATTACTTTACAGTAATTTTACTCACATCAAAGTAAACAAAAATCGAGTGCATTGAAACTCCTGTTAGAAGTTTTGTTGTTGTTTTAATCAAGAGAAGGTCAGGACTGTATGTACTCTTTAAATTTGAAGGCGAGTTGTTGGATTCAGATACATATCATCATGTTAAATTGGTTTACAAATAGGATTGCATGTTTCTACCTTTCAGCAGTTCAGCAAGTTTTATGTTCTGCCTCTGGTGTTCCTGTGTAGGTCCTCAAACCCTGCAACATGCTTAATTTCTATCTATCTATATATATATATATATATATATATATATATATAGTTATGTCTGGTTCAAATCTAATCTAAAACAAGCATGCTTGGTCAGTCAATGTGCTAAACTTTAAGAACTTCACCAAGTTTTAATGTTGTTTAGATGGAAGTGAATGTTTTCGTTGTTCTTTTCACTTTGTCTTGTACTTTCTTTGTTCTGTTTTTGTTCAAATAGAATAACAAAACCTCCTCTTCATGTTCTGTCTTTTCTGCTGCGCTCATGATTTATTTGATTTATTATGACAGACTTTTCACAAATCTGAGTCGACCTGCACCGTCTTCATACTACTGGATGTTTTCAGCATCTATTAAGAGTTCAAAGCCTCATCTTTTCTGGCCTGTAACTTTCCTCCAATGTGTTAGAAAGAAAAAAACATATCCCTGTGGGTAGATCAGAGAAACCGCACTGTGCACTTGCAAGTTGTAAAGATAAATAATTAAACTAATTCGCTTTAGGGTGAAAAGTCCAGAGATGTGGTGTGAATGTCGGTGTTCACCTCACAGAATCTGTTCACACGACTCAAGCTACGTGGCGCTCTTCATCTGAATGAATTATACCTTCTGAACTATTCCTCTAAGTGTCTGGAGGTGGAAATGTTTTCCAGCAGGTGGGTTTCATTCAGCCCCACCACCTCTCTCTTAAGGTGGTCTGACCCCTGCTCAGAGGTCAGCTGTATTTAGGTCACATGTGGGTTTTTGTTCAGGCACTCTGCAGTGACCTTCCTCAAAGGCTTAGAGCCTGAACTTTGTAACTATCTTAGTTTTTTTTTTTTACTCTTTAGCTCAATAACTAGCCGACTTAAAGAAAAACGATGCATCAGCGTGTCTGAATGTGTTATTAGGTGCAGGTAAGGTGCTTCACAGTCGGCTACCACTCTCTGATCTGTTTGGTCTGTGTGAGTGTGACCTCTCTGAGGAATGTGTGGCAGTAAAAGCTTGTAAAGTTGCTTGTTTACTGTCCATCTCCCTCGACCCTCCTTCACCTGCTTCAGTTCCTCTCTCCGTGTTTTTCCAGCCCCTCCCTCCCCCTCGTCCTCCTCCTGCCGCTGCGCACTGTGGCCTCTCTGTAAACCGGTCCAAACGCAGCAGATGTGTGACGGCCGACGACATTCACAGCTGTCAGCTCTCATATCAGCTTCTGTTCAGCGCTTGAACTACAGAGCTCGCCGTCGCTTACAACAACCAGCGGCAGTCGCAGGAAACACGTCAAGAAAAACATCTTAGGAATCTCTTTTGCATTCAAAGAGATTCCTGAATCTTAATTTGCAAACGGTTTTAAAGTATGTTAAATCAATGTTTTTTTAGCTTTACATCATCTTGTAATGCTATTCCCTCTTCAAAAACGTACCTGGATTGTTACCTTGATTTGTTCATGTATGTTTTAGAAATCATTTAATCTCCCATGGCGACCATTCAGCCATGTAAAACACCTGGGTGGACCTAGCACTGCATTCAAGGTGCAGCTCCTTCAGACTAGCCAGCAGCAATTAGCAAACACCTGGAACTCATCATGTGAACTACATCTCTGTAAAACGCTGATAAAAACTCTGTTAAAGGATTAATAGAGGAGCGATGTGGTGATGGCTTCCTGAAGGCGGAGTTTCAGAAAGAGAAGGAGTTTTAAAAGAGACAGAGGCCCAATTTCAAGCCATTAAATTTCTTTTAAGTCATATTTGATATGTGTAGCATTTTTATAACAACTGAAGGTAACATAGTTACTTGATTGTGCTATAAAATCACACAACATGTCTGGGAAATGTACAATCCCTGTCAACTATGACGACACTGCCACCACTACATTCTGCTGTGTTGAGGCGTTAGCTCTCCGCTACGCTGTGGGTTTAATTTTGATCACATGTTCACTAGGGATAATGTGCAGTATTCGTTTTGTGCAGCAGCAGTTTGCTAAAAAGTTATTTATATTTTTTCTTGCCTGAAAAGGGCACCTTCCACAGGTTTGCTGTGTCCCCTGGATGACTCGTGACAAAATGCAACTCAGCAACTTCTCCTGGCTCTGAGGAATGCTCTGCTTTTCTGTCAGCTGAGGTTGATGTCTTAGTAGGTCTGGATTTGTTCCCCAGCTCTTTCACATCCCGGTGATGAGTTGAACAGAGCCGCGAGACGCTTGAAACGCGGGGAATTGTTTTATGAGCTAGTTTTGCTTTGAACTTGTCCTCGGCTTTCTCGCTGCCCTTTCTCCGTTGTTCCTTGTTCTTCGTGCGGCTTGTTTTTTTTAATGTTCCAAGAGGCGTATTAAATCTACCGTGTTTTATGTATGCATTTACCTATTAATGTACAGTAATTTGCATTAGCAAAGTAACTTCTCTTTAGTGGAAAGGGCACCAAAACGGTGTCCAGGCCCTCATCCCTGCAGATCCGGCCCTGTGTGTGGTTGCAACGTGAGAAAATGCGAAGGTTCAAGCGGGTATGCGAGCTGCTCTGTTTTGAAGCTCATCTTGGCGTTAACTCGATCTAACCTCTTTGTTTCCTTCTGGCATCTTTTCCCCTCTCAGCACCTGGCTCCCGTCCAGAACCTCGCCGCTCGTCCCTGGCAGCGCTGTCCCTCGCCTGTTGCCCCCATTGCTCCCCTCTCTGCTCACACAAACTTGCTCCTTTCTGGCCTTTTTGTGTGACCCCCAGACCCCCTCCAATTCCCCCAAAGGCTTCAACTTTCCTCCAGGTCCCAGCCTGTAGGCTCGGGCTCCCAGATATTACCTTCTCTCCCAGCCAGCTGCTGTCGCCTTCCCAGCCATCCAGCCCAGCATGAGAAGCCCAGCAGCTGTTGATCAATGGGCAGCCGGGGCCAACGCCTGCCTGTCCCCTCCCCTGACCCCCTACCCTCACCCTCACACACAGTCACACAGATGCACACACACACTCCCCAGGGAGGCAACAGATGGGGGTCAGCCAGAGGAAAAGGGGTGTGGTGGGGCGGAAAGGGCGGGGTTAGGTGTGTGTTGTTTCTGCGTTTGTTTGTCAAGCAGCTTTCCGACCAATCAGGGGTGGATTCTTGAGCATTTCGTATCAGTGAGCGTGCGCTTGTTTTTTTTGTTTTTTTTAAGGCTCTGCTGCTGGACATTTGCTCGCCGTGTGTCTCCATTATGGACAGGTGTTGGCGTCAGCGGTGTCCAGAATCGTTTCAGCAGCTGCTCTCTCCCCCTCTCAGTCCTCTCAGCTCATCTCAAAGCCCACTCCCCCTCCTCCGCCCCCCTGACAGATGTAGCCACGCCACCACCTCTCGGCTTTTTATGGGCCCGGCCTGTTTTGACTTTAAATATTTGTCCAGGAGGCGCTCGGCCTTCTTGGTCGGACGGGGGGTCAAAGGAAAAAGAGAGAGAGAGAGAGAGAGAGAGAGAGGTGTTCCCGACGTGACGCATTGTGTGTGTATTAACACTGGACACCAGAGTGTCTTCGCCCTATGAATAGGCAAACCTGCATGAGAGGCTGATCTGTGGACCTGATGGTGAAAATCAGCTGGACAAACACCAGAATTAGATGCTGAATTGAGGCCCTTTCTTCTCTGCAGAACAGAAAGGGCCTCGATGTTAATGTTTAAGGTTTACCATAGATTATTAGTTTGATTTAAACCTGGGCCTCTCGAAAACCTGGACATGCTTTAATCTGATTCCTCCAGTTTTAGCTCGTTCACTTTTCTACTGGCTAAAGCAGATTTCCGTTCAGGGTCTGTTCAGGTTAATGTACGCTGTCAACACTTTCTACGTAGGCTAAAGAGTACAGCTCTGCTCTGATCAGGCTTGATTTCTTTTAACTGATCTGGACTTCAAATATTTTCTTTAGACTTTTTGCTTTTTGTTGTTTTCGTATAGGACTGACTCATCATGGTTTCTGTCTATTCATTGAAACAAAAGCACATCGGTCAGCTTTCCTGCCACAGTAACATCCATATTCAACATCCACTAGTGTGTCCTAAAGCCTCTTCAATTCAATAATCTATAAACAAGAGATTACCACAACTGAACTGTAAGATCTTGCCCCTTTCTCTGGTGGAAGTATCAACATTTGCGATATACTCTTAGAGGCAGGTTTAGCCTTCTGGATTGTGTGTGTGGGGGTGTGTGTGTGTGTGGGGGGGGGTGGGGGTGTGTGTGTGTCCGCGCGCACACATTAAGCGTAGCTGCATCCCAAGTGGATTTACTATGATTTACTTTAATCCTGCAGAGTAGCGCGCTGAAAAACATTCCAAATAATTCCTCGATAGGAGGTTTTATCACCATGTTCATAAACGACTCCACAGAGAAGGAAATGTGATCCGGGATCCATCTTGAGGCGAATTCGATCATGTTGTGACACGTCACAACCACAAGCTGGAAAGCGCTTATTTGGGATTCTATATGATAGAGTATTTAGTAAACAGAGGCGCCTTGCGTGTTCAAAAAGTCCTGTTCCTGTCCAGATCAAATTAAAACCTTATGTTAGAGTGGCCCAGTCAAAGTCCAGTCCAATGAGGAATTGAGAATCTTTAGCAAAACTTGAAATGTATATTCTCAAACTCTAGAAAGCTGATACAATCATACACCTTGGAGCAAGACATCATTCTGGCACACTAGTGACAGCTTTCAGTCAAACTTTAAAACCTTTCACTTCTCAACATTTTCCTCGTTCCGTCTCCTTGAACTTAAACGTAACATTTTGTGAGGTTTGGAGTCTGAAAGAATGACAAGTGAGGTGAGGATTCTGCTGCTGATCCC
The DNA here is from genome assembly GCA_903066815.1 of Brachyrhaphis roseni. Lineage (NCBI taxonomy): Eukaryota > Metazoa > Chordata > Actinopteri > Cyprinodontiformes > Poeciliidae > Brachyrhaphis > Brachyrhaphis roseni. The sequence continues at coordinate 51,550 of CAEFZY010067814.1, forward strand.
AGAAACCCCCCCCCCCAAAAAAAACACACCTCTGCCAGCTGAGAGAAGAAAGATGAAGAGGGAAGACAGGAGAAGAGTGGTGGAGCGCACCTTGTTGTGCCATCTGGGCTGACTTTTCTCTCCTCCTCCCCCTCTCCCTCCTTCTCAGCCCATTAGGAAGGAGGATTAAGGTGGTGGAAATTACAAGTTGCAGCTGACAGGAGCGCACCCAGCGATGGATTTAACCGTCCAGGGGAGGGACGGAGGAGGGGGGCAGACAGGGAGCTAAAGAGGCAGGTCGGGAAGAAGGAGCAACTGATGAGCTCATTAGACCAAAGGGGTTTTCTGACGGAGGAAGAAAAATCTAACTTTCCTCATCGTCTTCCCACCTGATTTATTTTAAGAAGTGACCAACATGATGATGCTGCTACAGTCAGTGTCTACCCACTCCCTGCAACTCATTTACCTCCTCCACCCCCTCACTCACCCAGCCAGCCAAGGTGGAGGGAGAGGGGGGCCGGGGGGGGGGGGTGCAATGTGGGGGCAGCGGCAGCTATGGATGGCGCCCATATGGCCGCAGCTGATGGGGGTGATTGTCGGTATTGTTCACTTTGTCAGCGATCGTGGGGATGCGGGAAAGAGCTAATGATAATGCAGAGTGCAGATGTGCTCTGGAGCAGCCCAGTCGTTAAGCAACAACAGCTTGAGTGTGTGTGCGCGTGCAGGGGTGCGTGTGTGAGAGAGAGAGAGTTATAGCCACAGCTGCTTGCCAGCTTGTTTGCCTTCTTGTTGGAAAACCTTCTGAAAGACCCACTACAACTGTATAGCCACAAGCTCACCATACAGGAACGCGCTCGCACAGCTGTTTGGGTCTTTAATGTTGCTCTGCTGATGGTTTCTATTCAAAGCGGCTCTGCACTTGAAGAGGAGATGTCGGCCTCTGAGGTGACTTTCAGTTTAATGGGGGTAAAATAATCCAGATTCTGGGCCGTCCTCTTCAAAGACACAGTTGGTCGCCATCTTCTCGTAATGAGGTTAAAGATTTTGGTACAAATGTCGAGGTTTTCTATGAAATTGTTCTTGTTTTCTTGTGGACGTTAAAACGTGGCTGAGTTTCTATTCATCTGTCGCATCAGAAATGTCTGTGTAATACTGTAGGAATAAAGGGATTTTTCTGCAACGTGTTCCCAAGGAATAGTGAGGTGCAATTCAGGGACTTCAGGCTTTTTGCAAAAAAAAAAAAAGTTTTCTGTTGTTTATTTCTTAATATCTTAAATACAACCGGTGCTGTGAAAACTCATTTGGAAAAGGTAGGCTTTATAGCAAATGGCAAAATAAATAAAAAGTCTGACAGTAGCGTGTGTTTTATAGGCGACAACCTCAATCAAAAGTGAAACTGTGGCTAACAGGTTAACAAGTTTGACACAGCATCACTGTTTATTCAAGTGAAGACGAATCTCTTCACCAGTGTACCATCTCTGTCAAGCTAGAGAGGCCATGCTGTCCTTTGTAAGACGTTGCTGTCCCGTCGGTCTGTTCCTCCTCCAGATGTCCTGAACTAAAGATTTCTATCAGACAACTGCTGGCTCCACTCTTCTACAACCAGCTTCAGCCCTCCGGAGGATCCTGCCCCATTTCCTCTGTCTTCACAAGGTGCCTTAGATGGGACTGCCAGAACTTTCTCTGTGGTAACCTCAATAAACACTCTTTATACTTCCAGAAGAAGATGCTTGTTGTGACCCCTGCTGAATCAGAAACTAGCACAAAAAGATTTCATTTACTTTGACTAACCTCTTGCCTGTTTTAAACTCAGTATCACTACATTCCTGGAAGATGATGTCTTAAGAAGAAACATGAACTGATATTTTTGGGTTTCGTGTAGTCAAATGTTTTTCATGTTCAAGTCAAGAACCCTGATGGATGGGGGATCCGGTGGTTCTGGTTTAACTCTGCTGATTCATTTTGGACAGTAGAGAAGCTGAAACTTCTTTACTCCCAGAGGATTTTTAGGTAAACACACCAATCTAGTGACAGAACATAGTCAAGAGTTGGCTTATGGAGGAGGAAAACTCAGCTGCTAGGACCTTTTTGTGATCTCCTGAAACATGGCGATATCTACAGTCAGAACAGAAATTAAAATGTTTAAAATTTAAAATGTAAATCCTGTTTACCTCTGCAAAGCTGAATTAAGACCCAGACTTGTTTTGCTAACAGGAACAGTCAGGGCAGTGGTAAGAGAATGTGTCCATTGTGAAGTACTGCTGAGAATCTGCGATGATGTCGGGATGTTTCTCTTGCAATGTAGACTCTTTGAAATACCAAGAGATTTTAAATTAAATTCAGAAGTCTCTAGCAGATAAAGGACAACGGGTCATTTTTAGTTATTTGGGAAACTTCATGATCCAGAACGTTGCTTCACAAGTTCCATTCTGGGTTTGTGTTTCACATAGGAGGCTCTTAGATGTTGCACCGCTTCCTACCTCCATTTTCTCTGGAAATGATTTTCCAACCCAAGTTTAAATATCCGCTCAACGTTATAATGCTTTGAAGGTTCACAAAAAAGCAGTCACATATACCACACATTTTGTGGAATGGAGTTGTTTTATAATGGCAGAAGTCTGATTTCACCATCCTTCCCATTAGCTTCTAGTGTCAACTGGTCAGGTTTTATAATAAATGAAGAGTTTTATTTTCAAGGTAACATTAACTTCTCATAGATGAACAAACTAATCCCTTTAAATGAGATCAATTGAAACTTTTTAAAGATTTTATTTGTTTTGTTCTAGTGGCCTTTATTGGTAGTGATCTGACAGGAAAGCGGAAAGGGGAAAACCTGGACCAAAGGGCCAAAGGCCAGGAGTGAACCTGTGATGGAACCAGATCAAGTGAAACTTCAGAGATCTGGCTTGACATAAATCTAACATAAGCCCCTGACCGATCATAGTTACACAACAAAACATGCAACTGCAGAACTACTGTTATGAATTATTGTTTTGTTTTGTCACCATATTGAAGCTGAGATGGTAAAATCATGAGTCATGGCTGCTTTCAGATCACGCAGCTGGGATTGCAGAACAAAAAGGGCGTGGCTTACATTTTATCTGTGTCAGACATTTTGGGAAAACTGTGGAAACCATACTGCTTGAAATGCAAGCAAAGTTTTTGTGCCATCCTCAGGATTTTATCATCAGATTCTGCTGATCTTAGATTAGACCGGCACCGGAGGATAATACAATGTCTCTGTTCTATGCAAGGCTTGTGTCTTTGCTTTGTGCTACTGTCTCTTCTCTTCAATCTTCCATCCCACATATCTTGTTCCTACTGGTTACCAGTTTATGACTACACTCACAATGACCTGGAAGAGGCTACTGGCTTATTTAAAAACTCATAGTTGACACAAACTATTGTTTTAGTTGGTTTAGCTTGATTTATGCGGGGTTTTTTTGTCTTGTCATTGACCAAACCTGATTTCCTGCTAACGTTTGAAGAGTTTCCTCTTTGCTCTGCTTCCCTGACTCACCTGCTTATGATGACTAAACGGCACAGCTGTCCTTTATTTAGTGACTACCTCTCTCACCATATGTCTCTTGGTTTGTCCAAGATCAGATTGTCTGTTTTCTTCAGCATTTTTTTTTCCATGTTATGATTCTAGTTTGTGAAAATTCACGTGTTTGTATATATTTCTTGCACATAGATATGTTAACTGTTATGTCATCCAATCTTTTGGGGCAAGTATAATCTCATATTAGTCAACATAAAATGTCTCAAAATGAGTTTTAAAGATGGATCGTTTAAAATAAAACTTCTTTGCTGCCGGAACGTTTTAGAGTCAATCTGCTCTAAAACGTGAACCAGTTTCTGCTGTCTGGTGAACTGGAGACTTGCGGTGTCAGTTGCTTGTTTGTCTATGTGTGTCATCTCTGTGATACGTTGATGACCTGTTCAGGTTTAACTTCACCTGTGAGACCTGGAAAAGCTCCAGCAGCAGGTAACCCTGGAAAACTGAAGTAACATAATCACCTGGCCTCTAGCAGGCTTTATTTTATGGCTCAGCTGAATCTGTATGGTCTGGAAGGATTTTACTTTCTGATCTTCCCAGATCAGTGTTTGGAAAAAAGGACTGATTAAAATAAAACTCCAAATAAATGGAAAAACTCTGAAAGTTAATTACGAAATCAGATTTTTGCTTGAAAATCTCTCTATTTAGTTGTTCTCATTTGGTCGGGTGCGTTTCTCGAATCATTCTTGACATTTGCAAAACACCGTGGATCAGTTGCAAAAGCCAATTTCTCTCTCAAAATCCTTAGTTCATCTCTCAAAAGTGTATATCTGTGTCGATTAACATGTCAGGCTCAGAATGATAAGCTGGCGTTTCGATTGCTTTCTCGTGTTGTCAACATAATAGTGACGCCGGAGAGATGTTTTGATGTAAACTATGGCTGAAGTTTTGATGACATGTGTTATAAGTTGTAAGACCTTTTGAGGGTGACATAAGCAATTGAAAATGTGGGATAAAGCAGAGAATTGTACTGCTTGGAGGTACAAAAGCATTGGCAACTTGCTCAAGGAACTGCTGTTTGGATGCGTACAAGTGACACAATTATATGAAGATTGAACATGTAGCTTTGAAAATTTTAATTCTGTTCTGACAAATGCAAAGTTAGTAAATTCTGAACTGTGAACACGTGGAGTCTACTAAAACATCACTTGCTGTTCCTCTCAGATCCACTAGAGGCCGCGTTTTTGTTCAACGTGATTACAAATCGTAGTTGTTGCAAGCAATCGATTTGGGTCAGAAGTGGAAACTTGGATCTGTTGTGACGCTAACCACTAATAGCAACACAAATAAAACCATATTTCTCTCCACTCAATGGACTGAAATACTAAAAGAGTGTGTGCTCAAAGACTGTTTGGTACTATGAAGTTTAGTGTGATCAAGCTCTTAGAAGGTGAATGCAAACATGTTTTTTCTTGCAGCTGTGAAGACGTTTAATACATCTGGCACTCATATTGCATATTGAACTCAGCGACTTTTCCAAATCTCTATCCTAACTTTATTCTAACATAAGTATCATATGTGTGTGAAGAGAGACAAGACTTTAGCCAATGTAATGTGTTTTTAGGTTAAGAGTGCTATAGTCTTTACTCATAGTAATCAACAGGAAATTGGCAGAAAGAGAAGAGAGGAAGACGTGCAGTAATGGTTTGAAGTTTGAGAATCAGACTAATAGCCTACGTAAACCACACACCTCTCCACTCTATATATTTCTCTTCCTCCTGATTTCTGAAATGAAGCAACTCTCCCCTGAACGAACTGCCGATTTGTGCCGAGGCGCTGCACGCCAAAGAGAAAGGAAAAACATCGTCTTTGCTTCGAATCTCTCCCTTTTTCTTCTTCTTCTTCTTCTCCCCTGTTCCTCTTCTCTACTTCTTCCCTACCACCATACAGATGGTCCCAAGCTGCCTTCAATAATCCAACGCACAGCCATGCCAGTACACCCCGGGCTACACCCTGATGCTACACCACTCACACACACGGAGACAGTGCCAGTTCCCAAGGCAGGACCCCTGTCTTTCTGGCCCAGATTGGATCAATGTGGTTCAGTGTGGAGCAGTAACACTGGGCCTCGGGGCTCTACACGAGCCTGCAGGGTCCCACGCCGGCCTCAAGTAGCCTGGGCTACGATGGAAAAAAGCTCCGAGGCGCGCTCATGTTATCTTTTTGATGATGACTGTTATTATTATTATTGCACAAGCTGGAGCGGCCACATGTTGTTATTAGTTTAAGCCGAGACACCGAAGAGCTGACACAGACAATAAGGACAAGGGAGCGAAGGAATAACAGTGGTGATGGAGAGACAGAGCGAAAAGGAACTTCCTGATGGAGGAAGGGGGACAAAAAGGAAGATGGAGAACAGGAATTAGGGTTGCAGGAAGGGTAGAGATGACAGGATGGGTGGATGGAGGTAAATAAAGAAACAGGAGGGATGGAAAAGGAGGAAGAATACACAGAGGGAGGGATGGACAGAGTGCGGCGGATGGGGGAGGGATGGATGGATGGAAGGATGGAAGGAGGAATGTGACAGATGGGTCTTGCCTGGCCAGAGCTGGGAGGGAGCGGAGAGGTTGGCATCACAGGGTGAGAGAACACACAAGATCACACACAATACACACAACAACGGCACACACACACGCACACACCCATGCATGTGCGCCACTTAACTCCTCTCCTGCACGTTTTCTGCTGTCAGGAGTGTTTTTGGTGTCTTTTTCTTGTGTCAAGAAAACGACAGCTTTTCGATAAATAGACAAATAAATGGTGCTGTGGACACGTCCCGACATATTGTTTGCATACATTTATTTTCCGCTCGTGCGATCAGTTTCCCTCATCGACAGGCTGAGATTGCATCCCACCAGAACCAACCGCAGTCCGGGTTCCTCAAGGTTCTTCATGATGACGATGAGCCAGAGTGAAGCTGTTAAACCCCACAGAGGCGGGTGTTACTTTTACTCCCATCATTGTTCCAGAGGTTAGGTTTTACTCTCCTGAAAATATTTAGAAGTGGAATCAGAAACAGACGTTTTTGTCCCCCTAAGGAGAAATTCGGGTGTAACAGCAAGCAACAGATTGCTGTTACACAGATTTAGGTTAAGTGTTAAAAGCAAAAAAAAATAAAGAAATAAGATTATCAATGATTTGCATCGGCCAAAGTCTGGATTGAAATCTGACAGAGAAGCTGATGTCAGAACCTTTTACAGGTCACTGCAGACGAGTTAAACAGTTTATCAATATGCGAGATTGAAGATACGTCTGGATTCTGAGGGAGGTTTGGGGTTAGCACTGACTATGAAAGATAATGGCAATCGACGGTAGGGAGAAGGTGAAGACAGACGGGTTTGTGGAGCTTCCTGAGAGTCTCTACCACTGAAGCTGAGATTGATGGTGGTAAGTGCTGCTTGTTGCTGCTAATGTTGCTCCTTTGTCTTTTCCTTCAGGTGGAGCTGACGGTGGATTGTTGGAGGGTGGGCAGGCAGGTGAGGACGGTGGTCTGCAGGTGAGAAATCAGCACAGCGTGAATCAGGGGAGCTGAAGGAGGAGCAACGAGGAGACTGAGCTGAAGGAGAGGCTCATAATTTATGTGAGTTACATGTGTTCATCTGCTTGTGTGTTTACACGATGTGAGTTCTCCATTCATCTTGTTGAATATTTCAGCGAATGAAAATGATTTACTCATCTTCATTTTTTTTTTTTTAAATGATGACTAAAAACAGAATATGACAGATTTTTTTTTTCTTTACGATCGTCTCTCTCAAAACAACGGACAGTGACAGAGTCTTGCCTGACCTTCGGGTGGGACGCTCTCATCCACTTTCACTTTTCCAGCCTTGCATTCCAGCAGCGACATCTGGCAAATTACCAACCCAGTAGATGGAACCATAATTTCTTTTTTTTTTTTTTACAGGGTTTTAAAAAATTTGCTCAAAAAATTCACATGGCAAATGAGAAATGATTACCTGGCATCTGCCACTGGCAGAGCCGCTCCTTTTAAGCTGACGTGCTGCAGCTGTGGGAACACACCTGCCGGTCACACCCTGCAAAGGAGGAGGTAGAAACAACCCACAGTAACCAGACACCCAGGTTAGTAGATAATAGTTTTATTGATTTGCACTGCAGACTGCATTAGAGCGAGTTTGGTGAAATGAAATGACCTGGATTGCATGTCCTTTAGTGTAAACCGCTGCTGCAAAACTTAACAGAATTGAATCAAATTAAATAAGCCCTTGTTTCTATGGTGATCAATAAAAAAATCACAGGTTGAGAACAAAATAAAGGGTTCAACACCAGAGGCTTACAAGCCAAAACAGTCCTGCTTTCACCATATTGAACAAACCCAATGCTGACATGTGAGAAACCTTGCCTCAGTTGTAAAGTCAGAAGAAACTTTACCATCATTGTGTAATTCACGGTGATGCATCAGTGCTGTCATATCATCACTGAATCAGCGTACAGTGCATGTTTATAGGCTTCCGGCTCTTTCTCGTTTTTGGGTTGGCCTACTTCCTGAGTGCCTACCATGTGATTGTCCTCCACTGCTATCCACGCTGAGATCTGCTGCATACTTCTTCCAGTGCTTCTTGCTTCATCCGTATTGAAATCACCAGTTCACCCATCATGACTGTAAGAGGGCACCTTGGGTCACGCGAGCAATATTCACGCTTTGTTTACATTTTCAAAATTGAAAGTTGGACCTAAATCAAATGCGTTGCATCCAGTTTTCTTTTAGTTTTAAATGTGAAATTGGGCAGAATCCAACTATAATCATAAGCTTGTGTCACGTCTGAATAGCAGGGAGAACGAGCCGCCACAGCTGGACGACTGCTGCTCTTTGTGTGTGTTTATGTCTATACATGTGTAAAACACAATAGGCAGGTGCACCAGATGTCCACACACACACACACACACCCCACGCACGCACACTGTCACTGCGCAGTAGCAGTGTTAGCAGCAGCAGGCTGACAGGTTGAGTTAGAGACACCAAAGGAACCCCTCCCTGCCTGCGTCCCGTCAGGTCACCATGGTGATGATAAAGTGCTGAGTCGTGCACATGTGTCCCAGTGCCAGCAGTTTCTAACAACACCCCGAACACACCCTGTCAGCCCCCTTATCTGGCAGACGCACCCGCAGCTGGGAGAGGGCGGGAGTTGTTGCTTTTTCTGTAAATCCAAAGGTCTTTGAATGCATCATCCTGATTGATGCTCAAAGATAGATGGATAGATTTCCACAGTGAAACATGGCAGTGGCAGTATAATGCTGTGCGGATGCTTTTCTTTAGCATCAAAGCTGATCGGAACTGAAAGTGGAGGAGGATGGAGATAAATGCAGGGATGAAAAAGACTTGAGACGGACGGAGACAAAGGTCCACCTTCCTGCACCTTTCTGCTAAACAGACATCAAACTAACAGATGGCCCAGTCAAAGTCCATGCCTAAAAATCTGCATATGATTCACGGATTAACAGAAGTTCTAGCATCCATGCGTGAAAAGCGTGTAGAGGCGAAACCCGAAAGACTTTAACTGCAGCATAATGTGATGCTGTGGTGAATCAGGGGGGCGAATACAAATACATTCAACAATTTTCATATTTTTCATTCAAAAACACGATGAAAACGACACGATTATCCTTCCTCTTCAAGTTAAATTCTAAGAAAACATATAGAAGGTTTTGGTTGCAACATGAAAATGTAAAAAAAAAACAGCTAAATATGTGCAGAAGTGTCAAATTAGCTCAATAACTCTTGTTGGGATTTTAAGGGTTTATGTTTATGTATGAATGTGTAAAGAGTATGTAGGCTGCAGAGGAGTGTGTGGGGGGGGGGTCATGTGTAAGTACCAATTGGGCCCCTCCCCTCTTACTGAGACACAGATATTCAAGTTCGAGTTGCGCTGCCTTTTGTGTCCAAGGAAAAGGGGGAGGAGACACTGGAGTGGTTGACTGGATGGGACACTTTGTCCCCTCATTTTCCCAAAATGAAAAAAAAAAAAAAATCCCCTCTGCCTCATCCTGCCCCCCTCTTCCCCTTGTTTTGCCCCCCTCAGCCAGTGCAGTACCACTGTATTGTCTGCTTGCAGGCGCGCTGCTTGTTGCTCGCCTTCTGTCCTGCTGTGCTGAGTGCTCCACAAAGGAGCTCTTTTAAATATGTAGACAATCCAGGATCGCTTTGCACACACACACACACACACACCCACGCACGCACACCCCTACACACACATTTGCTTCTCTCTGCACCATGGCTAGACCTGGCCTGGGAACGTTTCCTTTTTCATGCAGAATCAACAAGTCTGAGACATGAAAAGCGTACAGGAGGCACAAGCTTTGAGCGAGCACTTTGTGGCTCGGCTAAAAAGCTGGAATCCTGTTTGTTATGGTGCCATTGTTCCTACTGTATATTTAACCAGCTGCCTTTTTGAAATCACAGATATTAAGTGCTTCTTGGCTGTGAAATCAAAACGAGAAACAGAGAGAGAGAGAGAGAGAGAGAGACAGAAAGAGAGAGAGAGAACTGGTTTTACAAATTCAAACATCAGGACGGCTCCACATGTCCACATGACACTCTCCTCTTTATCTCCTCCTCCTCCCCCCGTGGTACAGCAGCCCTCCGTGGCAGCTTGGCAGAGCGGGCTCCCCTCACGCGATGCAGCAGAGTGCAGGGGCCCGGGCCCCAGACAGGAGCCCAAGCTGGTCTCAGCCTCCCAACATGTTGAGCTGGCCCGCCTTGGGCACAGCCAAATGGTTCTGCAGCTGCCCCTTTGTCCCCCTTCCTTAAGTAAACAAAGGACAGAAACAAATTAATGACCTACATTCACGACAAAAAAAAAAAAACTCGCCGAGACAGAGAGGAGCGCAGTTGTCTGCAAGCAGATGTTCCCTTACGACGCTGCAGACTGCAATTAACGATCACGAAGCAGCGCAGAACCAAAGGAGATGTTTTCTGTCCATGGCGAAAAAAAAAAAAAAACGTGACTGAAAGGAGTGCAGGTAGTGCAAAGTGGCAGATATTTTATTTATTTATTTTTTTTACTAACTTTGAGCGCAGCAGCTTTTGCTTTTTTTATGCAACATCTCTCTGTTACATTCAAACCAAATGTGAGCGTTTATAAACCAAGACTCTACCAAGTTTAATCCTCACTGTTTAACCCACCGGGCTCCATTATGTGCTCCATCTGGACACTAATAAAACGCTTGTTTTAAGATCGCCATAGAAACACGGTGCATAAATATTGTTTCTAGTATTCACATTTCTCTTCTTACCACACATTTTTGATTGAACTTTTAACTCCTTAAATGCCAGTTTCGGTGAATAAAGTTACGAACATAAAGTTATGAAAGTAGAAATCATGTGTAAAGATGAGTTAATTAAAAGGAAATACACTGGAAAGGAGTTAATGTCACAAAAAGTCATGATGGGAGACAAGTTGCGTGAGAAGAACTCCAACGTGGCCAAATTTTATGCCTTTTGCATCAACACTGTAAAAGTTCAGTGGGAAAAAATACACACAAAAAGATTAACTTAAAAAATTAATAAAAAATAAAAAAGCTCAATATATAGTTCTTTAATTTCTCGTAACTTTCTTAAGCTAATGTTAGGCCTTCATCAGACTCAAGACAATGTCATAAAGATTAGAAGTGAGCTTATCGCGTGAGTGAGCGTTGGGGGCTTACCGAGGAGACCATCTGTGGCCTAATGAACGCTGCGCCTTGGCCTGCGAGTGCAAGGGGCTTTTAATGCATCTGTAAGAGCAGCAGGTAAAGCTGATTTCTTTACTGGAAACCCGTGCTTGAGGATCTTTCGAAAGGGCATTGTGTGCGTGTGCGTGGGGGTGTGCGTGCCTGTTGCTGGGGATTGAATCTGGACAAGCTGCTGCACATTTTCTTCTCGAGCGCGGCCTACGTCTCAGCCAGCGCCGCCGATTCAGATGAAGTTCCGTGTCCAGAAACGCCGAATCTTGTGCGTGACTTCCACCCACGTCGCGAGTGACAGAAGGACGGGACGCCAGGGCCTCCCGCCCGGTCCCTTCTGCAGCACGACGCTCGGCGCGGAAGCAGGAAGGCGCGTAAAAAGACTGGAGATTCGAGCTTTCTATTTTTGAGTTTAACAGCACGAAAAAAACCAACAACATTGCATGCATTTTATGTTGACTTTATTGGAAGCTTCTAGTAATACGTTAGGGGATTTTCATGCCTAGTGTATCAAAATCGACACATTAGGCATTTTTGGTAATCCGAAAAGAGCTGCCTTAAAAACATGTAACAGCATCTGTACTCTTTAAGTTAGTGAAGTAATGATGGACGAGTTGAAATTTTATCACGATATTTTGTGGTACTATTGTGATAACGATAAAAGTGACAATACAAACTTTATTTCTTTTTTTTTTTTTTTTTATTTAACTGTAGGGTTGTAACTGATGTAACATCGATTAAAAATCCCCACAAACACAAATACTGCGCTTGAAAAACCTTCCGATTCCTAATACGCTTCTTTAGGACACAAGTCACATGAAGAAGTGTGATTTATATCCCTAAGCTGCACACAGTAACCACGTTTAATCAGATTTTTAAATGTATCGATATGCAATATTTTTCACTGAACTAACACTGAGAGAAAATACTAAAACTAACAATCACAACAATATGGACAGTTTTTTTGCGTTTTTTTTTTTTTTTTTAAAAAACATCCTTAATTCGAATTTATCGTGATCCTGATAAGAAGTTAAAAATGAGAAACGATACGATAAATGCCCACCCCAACAACGAGGAAGCGATCGCGTAGAAACGGAATCGCGATGTTTTATAAACATTTCATTATAAAAACGAAACAAAAATACTTCACAGCAGGGCGGAGGTTCGGGATTCTTATAATTTATTGCAGTTTTGCACACAATTTTTAAAAATGTCAACAACAGCACACCAAAAAATTACAAAACTAAATACAATTAGAATTTACTCCCCTTGAGAAAAAAGAAAACAAACCCAGCTATGATTGTCAAAGCTAAAAATGACTAAAATTGGAAACTCGAAAGAAAAGTAAAGAAATTTTGTAATCTCAACAGGGAGCAAATACATCTCAAAAAATCTGCTTGTTTTTTTTGTTTGTTTTTCTCCAGACAGTGATTGTCCTTTTTCAAAACAGATTCAGTCATTATATACCCCACTCCCAACATTTTATGACTTCCTATGAACTTTCTTCTTGTTTCATACTTTTTTGTTTTTAACCTTTTACCAAAAAAAAAAAAAAAGAAAGAAAAAGAAACCCTCCCCTTCAAGTAAGCACAGCAAAAGATGGAGACGTCATGTCAGGGCGGTCCCTCGTCTCCACCTCACACTTCAACAGAAATATATTTAAATTAAAAAAAATTAGCTTGGACTACAGCAGTTTAAGGCGGTCAATCACAACCAGAGGAACAGAAACATTTAAAAAAAAACAAAAACAAAAAAAAAGCAGCAGTAGTGATGAAAACAACAGCAGGATGGAAGGAGCCCATATGCAGAGGCGCCGCCAGTGAAGAGATAACATTTCAAGACCCCCCCCAAAAAAAGGAAAAAAATGAGAAGATGTGGTGCAAACTGCTGCAATGTCACCCACACTGTTGCGTTGGCAGAGCCTGCAGGTGCCACCAGATGACGGTGGCGTGCACGCTCGAACACACGCACGAAAACACGCACGCATCTGAGAGGAGGAGGAGGAAACGTTGGCGCGCCTGCATGGCTGCCAAATGCTTTTTGGATTGTACAAACGCTTGACCATCTTTTAAAGAGCAATTGTTAAACTGATGTAGCCCCAACCCAAACACAACAATCACCAAACAAACCCCCCCCAAAAAAACAAGTCCAATTTTTTCATCAAAGTATAGTTAGACAATATTTGTCTGAATTCAGCACATTTACATGATTTCCATCAGTCATTTCTAAATGTTTTCCAGTATCAGATACTTCCACAGCTTTAGAAACGTCAGTTTTGAATAAAGGCATCTTTTCAGCAAAATTAGGTTTTCACGCATTTTAGCTTAAAAGGTGCTTGTATTGAAGTAGGCCAGGGGTCTGCAACCTGCGGCTGCTAATAACACTGGTCCAAATGCTTTTATATTGAGCAGTGATTTTTACATAAAGGAGGTCAGCTTTCATGGATTATCAACTATAGATTTCCACAACAGAATTACAGTAATAGTACAAGATATTTTTTTAAATGGAGTGAGACCAACCTGGTTTTTTCTTTTTTTTTCTAACTTCATAATCTTCTGGTAAAAGATTGGTGTTTTACTTTCTTCTGAAACCAAAAGAAGTGAAAATTTGGTTCTTTAACCATAAATTACTAAATTTTTCAGTAAAATTTATCATAGTTTGAAAGGTTCAGGTAGGCTTTGTGGCACTTGAAGAAATCTATTTCTTTTCAGTGAGAATGAATATGAGTCTTTGGGTTATAAAAGTCGCTGACCCCTGATTTAGGCCAATTCGCTGCCATCTCCTCGAAAGGAAAGTCTCAGATAAATTACGGCATCCGCTGCAAACAGCTGAAGAACAGTGTGACACAGATATCTGACCCTTACACTTTAAAGCAAGAGGGCTTGGGCTTAACCTCCTCTACCTCTCCTTCATATCTCAGTCAAACCGCGTTATCAAACCGCCCCCCAAAAAAAGAGGTCAGATCTGTAGAGATAAATAAGAAACGGCTTAACCAGGAAGCAGAAGAAGACAAAAGAGGAGGGAACGCAAAGCAGTGGGGACATTTGATGCCTGAGGAGGAGCAGGGGGACGAAGAAGTGCTGGGTGGATGTAGGGCTTCAGTAGGGTCGATCGACTGGTACAGACCAGGTCACACACGCGCGCACGCACACACACAGCAGACAAATCAGTGCTTAAAAGATAGGCTTAAAATGCTTCATCAGGTCGCCTCTCTGCTAACTTTTCACCAACAAATTTACTGTTCGAACATCTTCCCCCCATTCCCTTGTTCCGATGCAAAAACAACCTAAAAGTTTAAGACCAAATCAAATTTCCATGCATTTTTTTTTCCTCCCCCCTCGAAATCGAGAGAGTGATATTCAGTTTTTCATTTTTTTAAAAACAGACCGCACCCTGGAGTAGTATTCACAAAGAAAAAGAGGGAAAAGAAAACAACAAAAAAAAGAGCCTGTTGTCAAATATTTGTTCAATTACAATGTGTACAGTTATACAGCAGATTCACATTTTCATTTTTAAAATATACAGGTTTGGACATCATGCAACAACAGCAGGTCCCATTACAAAAAAAAAAGTAACAAAAAAATAATATTAATAATAATAATTATTAAGTTAAAAAAAGGGATTAAAATCTTTAAACTATAGCAGAACAATATACAATAACCTTAAATTAAATACATTTACAACAAGAGATGTTTTAAAGACTGCCAGCTAGATTCAAGAAAAAAAAAATCTATCAATAATATTTGTAAAGGTCTTCTCATTTTTAGAAAATACTTCAGATTGATTGGAAGTGAAAAAAGGAGGCTGTGCATTGCATGAGTGCCATCAGTCAGTCAGTCAGTCAGCTTTCCCCTGAACACACCAACACAACACCAAAGAGCTTAACGAGAGAAGTGGGGAGCGCTCGCCAACCACACCTTCATGCCAGGAGGAAAATCTAATTTAACACACAAAAACGCACTCACACACGCTCACACATGATTGGTGATTTCTCTTTTATTTGTTTTGTTTTTTTTTTATTATTGTTGTCGTCGTTTGCTTGCCTTTGCCGGAGTAGTGCAGAATCAAACGCGCGCACGCATATGTATTCAGACGGCGGCGTGCGCGGCGGCCTCACAGCACCCGTTTTTTTTTTAGTGTGTTGTTTCAGTGTGTTCGACATGAACTCCTGTTGCCTGTGGAACCGGTGAGGCCGGCGATGGGAGTGTCGTATCTGGGGTGAAACATAGACACATGCAGAAATTTCTTCCAAAAACAACAAAATAATAATAATAATAATAATAAAGAATTAAAAAAAAAAGACACTTAGGGAGGGAGCCGTGTCCTCAGACGCACACACACACACGCCAAAAGAGAAAACAACAGAACAGAACTAACGCCAAATCGTTACAGGACTTCAAAATAAAACGAAACATAAACCCCCAAACAGACAGTAAAAATAAGTCAGTAGTAACATTTTCATGTGCTATTAAAGTGCGGTTGAATGAGATGTCGCAACGAATAAGAACATGACTCACTTAAACCCCCGACCGCATAACTCTGCCACCTTCCTCTCACCTCCCCAGGCCTCTCTCAAACCCGACAATCCGACTCTACTTCCATAACTCCTGGGAGCTGTCCTCGATTGCCCAATCCCTGACGTTGGGCAGCGCCAGCGGCTCACTCTTAACCGACAGCGAGTTCACCAGTTCGCAGTGGAACTTGCGGATGTGACGGTAGAGGTCCCCGGACTGCGTGAAGCGCCGCTCGCACCACTTGCACGCGTGCGGCTTCTCGCGCGTGTGCACCACCGCGTGGCGGCTGAGGTTGTGAGAGTACTGGAAGCTCTTGCCGCAGGTGGTGCAGGTGTAGGGCTTCTCACCCGAGTGCGTCCGCTCGTGGCGCTTCAGCGTGTACATGCAGGAGAAGGTCTTGCTGCAGATGGTGCAGGTGGGCACGTTGACGTCCCCGGCGGGCTTGGAGCGGATGCCCTCCTGCTCCCTGAAGTGGGAGCTGAGGTGGAGCTGCAGGATGTGCGGCGAGGGGAACACCTTGTTGCACAGCGGGCACATGAAGATCTGGGTGTGCTGGGCCGACAGCATGTTGGAGACGTAAGGCAGCAGCGAGTTGTCCATGCTGGCCGCTTCGGCCTGGGCGTGCTCGTTCTCCCCCCCCAGGATGTCCTCGTTGGCAGCGGCCGAGGCCGGGGGCTTCTCGTCCCTCTCCAGCTCCGACGCCAGAGACGCCTCACGCAGCGCCGACAGGTGGGCCTCCAGGCCCAGTCGCCTCTGGGCCGACAGAGGCCCGCCCACACCGTGGTGACTCAAGCATCCGTTGGCGCTGGGAACCTGCGTCTTACCGAGGCCGCTGTGCTCCATGCTGTAGTCGCCCCCGCCCAGCTCCTCGTCTTCGTCGGAGGCCACCCCCCTCTCCACCTTCACCCTCACCGCCAGCGGGCTCTGCAGGCTGTCCGGCGTAGCCGCACCGCTGAAGTAAGACGGATGGTGGTTGCTAACGGCAATGGGCTTCACCGACAGGTCCAGGACGCAGTCGGCCGCGTCATTCGATACCCTCCTGCCCCTGTGGCCGGCGCGGGAGCTGATGGAGCGGTGGGATCTCTGGGAGAGCGACCCAGTGGAGCTGCTGGGGCTGCCGGCGGGCGACACCACCTTGCCCCCCTCTCCCAGGCCTTCACCTGGCTGGCTCGCCGCCTCTCCGTGCCCCGGACTGGCTGCAGCCCCGCCCGGCGTCCCCGGTCTGTCTGCCGACGGCAACCGCAGCCACAGCTGGCTTCCCTCGGCCTTCCCCTCCTCCTCTTCATCGCTGTGCAGCAGGTCGGCCGTAGCGGGCTGCCCCGTCGACCCGTCGGACAAACTGTCGGCCTTGTCGGAGCAGCTGGAGCCGCCGTCGTCCTCCCTGCGCGTGCTGTCCGCCTCCGCCGTGGCCTTCTGCTTCAAGCGCTTCTTGCACACCTTCACGATGTCGTACATGTGCAAGTAGCTGGCCGCCGCCAGCACGTCCTCCACGGGAAGGTCCTGGAACTGCAGCTTGCCCTCGTACATGAACTCCAGCAGCAGGGAGAAGGCCGGCGCCGTCACGATGTCGCTGTTGAGATGCACCACGTCTCGCTTGTCCAGCTGGTCCTTGTAGAACAGGTGGAAGTACATGCTGCAGGAGGCCAGCACGGCGCGGTGGGCGCGGAACTGGGCATCGCCCACCAGCACCATGGAGTCGCACAGGAAGCCCTGGTGCCGCTGCTCGCTCAGACACTGGAGTAGATGTCTGCTGTGGTCTGGGAACTCCATCCTGCCGTCCTCATAACCTGCAGCCGGGAACACAGAGGACACACACAGTGAGTGTGTGCGTTCGCCTTTGGACGGCTTTTAAATGGTCGCTAATAAGAAGCCGAACGGTGCGATAAGCTGAACGCGCTCCGAAAATGAAATGAACAATTCCAGAACACTTGGAAATTTGTGGAAATTTGAGCTAAACTTGAAATCAGGACTTTTTAAATTCAACAGTAAATATTATTGTTTTTAATCCTTGCAGTTCTGCAGCTGCAATTATATTTTAGAAGTCGAAAGAGGTAAATGGAGAACAAGATGTAGTGCCAGACAGAGAGAAAAAGAAACATCACGAGCAGAGAAAATCACCGGGAGGAAAAAATAAGCACATTTTCTAAATTTTGAAAACAAAGATAAAAAAAAAAAAAAAAAATTAACATTTCCCACATTGGAAATATTTTTTATCTAAAATGCAACACATTTTTTAATTATTGCTCAGATTCTTTCTGCAAATATTTAACTCACTCAAATATGAAAAACATTAAGAAAAATGCAGATAAAAAGGCTGAATATCAACTTGTCCGTGTTTTTTTTTCCTAACCACAACTTAATCTCAGATAAACCTCCAGAGACAGATTCCTCCACTCAGTCTTCCTGCAGCTCTCCAACTCCTCTGCTTGCACTCCTGGATTGTCGCTGCTCCTACGCTGGTTATTTTTATTAACCCACTTTGGCCTGGCCTGGCGCAGCCCTTTTAGGTAACCAGCTTTCAGCTGTGCGCTCTGTCCACACGTACACACACAAACACACAAACACACGCTGAGCACCAGCCTACCTACCTACCCACAAACCACCTCCACAGACTAAGTCAGGAAGAAAAACTGGCTGAATGGAAAAAACAGAAGAAGGTCCAGAAATGAAAAAAGCTTGTCCTTCGTTTAACCTGTGAGCGCCGGCTTAAGATCTGAGATAAGGCGAGGAGGAAAGGATGGAGAATGTTAATATTGTCTGAACCAGAGGGGGAAAAAAGGTGAATTTAATTCAATTTAACTCGTTAAAATGAGGGTTTCAGGAGCTGAAAGTTTGAGTATAGAAGAGGAAGAAAATGAAATGAGTAAAACATAAAAAAAGTCCCACCTGTTAACCAAGTTGATTTGTCCTGCCTGAGAAAATACATGGGTCTCGCTCTGCGCTATGTTAACCCGAGCGGCTCAGTCGCCTCATTTGAATGAAGCTGAAGCAGGAATGCGAGCGTGTGCGCCTACGGGCTGCGTACGTGTGTGTGTGCGCTCGCCCTCCGGCTCGCTCAGACTGCTTTTAATGAGGCGACTTACGGGGGGACAAGGGTGTACCACCTCCCACCTCCTCCTTCTCCTCCCCAACCCCACCCCTCTGTCCAGCCAAACCCCCCTCTCTGCCACCTCCTCAGACACACACGCACACACACCATCCGTCACTTATGCACTCCTTCCCATCTGAATCTTACGAGGAAAAAAAAGAAAGAAAAAAACTGCACATCCGCCCCGCAGAAGAAACTGCCCTCTTCCTCAACCCTCCCACCCACCACCAAGAAGAGAAGATTTACAATACAATCACTGTAAGTGCCCTGCTCGTCACAGCATCAATCCTAATCCTTAAAGATGGCTAAAAATAAAGACGGCGGCGACGGCGGTGGTGGTAGCGGCAGGGAGCTGGGGAAGGAGCCGGCGGCGGCCACCCTGCCCCTAACCCTGGCCGGGC
This sequence comes from Brachyrhaphis roseni, assembly GCA_903066815.1. Lineage (NCBI taxonomy): Eukaryota > Metazoa > Chordata > Actinopteri > Cyprinodontiformes > Poeciliidae > Brachyrhaphis > Brachyrhaphis roseni. The sequence goes on from CAEFZY010067814.1 coordinate 70,771, forward strand.
GACTCCGTCAAGGCAGGGGTCTGCGAGAGGAGACACACACACACGCAAACACAAGGAGGGCAAGGGAGGGAGCGGCTGGGACGGCCGGGGAGGGAAGCTTACCCACATCTGATCCAGCTGACGGGGGCCATATGGCAGCTGCTAGCCAGATAAAGAGATTAAGACTAGGAGGGAGTGCGATTACAGCTGTCTAGCCAATTCAGGCAGCTCAAATCTGCAACTTCTAAATTAGTCTTCCTCCACTCCAGCCGACAGGAAGGGGAGAGCAGCGGGCAAGACCGGGACCGCGCATGCTTTCAAGTAATACTGAAATGCGACAAAATCGACTGGAAAAGGACAAAAAAAATTACAGAATTTGATTATTCGGATTAAATAAGCACTTATTTCAGTTTAAAATGTACTTTTGTGTTTCGATTGAATAAGTAGTGGATTTTTTTTTCTTTTACTTATGTTACATCTGTAAAAGTTGCACAAAAAATTAAAGATTACTTTACCTTGTGCTTTCTGCTTGGATTATATTAAATAAATACATGGAAAGTGTCCAAAGCATAACATCAGAGAGCAGGAGCTTTAAACTCAAACTAAAAAAACAACACCGGCAGCAGCAGCAACTACTTTTACCGTTTACCGCTAACGCACCCACTACCATCCTCACACAGCACTCAAACAAGCTTGACACGCAGGGAGAACCTCCGGAATAAAATAACTACTCCTCTATCCAGGACTATATCTAGGCATCACACACACACACACAGAAAACACACAGAAACGATACCTGCAGCAGCAGTACGCATCAACTTGATTAACTCCAGTGTGGCAGGATAGCCGGGCTCGCTCTCTCTCTCTCTCTGACTGGCTGTGTATCCTTCTCACTCTGAATCAATGAGTGGGTAGAAGAGCAGAGCAGAAGATGAGGGGAGGCAGGCGGAGGAAAGGAGAGAGAAAAAAAAAACGAAGGGAAAAAAACAAATAAACAAAAAAAAAACAACAGCACGCTGTTCAAACTGCAAGGGACAGATGCAAAGTGGAGGAGATGTTGGAGGGGGAACGAGATACCACCTCCCTCCTCTTCCTCCTCCTCCTCCGCCTCTTCCTCCTCCTCCTCCTTCTTCTTCTAACCAGCGCTGATCGCCGCGCACACACACAAACGCAGCGCTAACTCTCCCAGGCTGCCGCTGAGACTCACAATAAAGGATCGGGGAGGGAGGTGGGGGGGGGTGGAGAGACGGAGGAGGAGGTGGGGTGGATGGCAGCCTGTCAGCTGCTCTGACATCATCCTCAGATGGAGATGCTACCTCCAGCTGTGCTCTTTCTACAGCCATATGCTGCCTCCTCTACACTCCTGCCACCAGACTCCTCTTTCATTCTACCAACACTCCACAACTTTGTCCCCCCCACACCCCTCATCCCACCTCCTCCTACCCCAACCACCCTTCCCTTTGCTCTCTCTCTCTCTGGGAAGAAAAAGAAAAGCTACTAAATGCAGTGGGATGCTGATTTGTGTCATCATTAACCTAGAGGAGAGCTACCTTCCAGAGAGAAAAGGGAAAGTTTGCACAACAACAAAAAAAAAAAACACCAAAAAGAATTGAGGCTAAAAACTTATTTTTCCTTTTGCTGAACTGTTTTGGATGTTTTTAAATGCAGCTCCTTCCAGTAAGCATAAACAAAGGCCAACACAGCACATTCGCAACTGACAAACGCACGCAGCTGATATTGTTTCCCACTTTTTTACGGTTCAGCGCCGCTGCGCCTCGTCTTGTATTCATTCACTCCGTCATTTTATTCATTCACCAAACTGTGCCCCTCTCTCTCTCTCTCTCTCACAACTCCCACTCGCAGCCCCACTCCGCCTCCTCTGTTTCGGACAAGGATGAAATGAGGGGAAAACAATGAGAACAAGTCGTAAAAATAAGGAGCTCAAACAGACCACAAAAAAAAGGCAGACGGGGAGCAACTTATTACGAGCTTGTTATTTCATTTTCGTTTCAGCTTTGAGTGAAAGTGCACAATTTTGCAGGAGATTGTCCATTTTATTCAGTAAAGATCTTAATGTCTTCACGAGAAAAATAAAGAAATAAATGATGTACAGTTCTAATTTTAAGCAGCTCTTTACATTAACAATAACAGCTGAAGAAACTTTAGATTCCCAAATTGAAATTCCAGTTATCCTCTTATGTTTTTTAGTCAGCTGATTGTCAGTGTGCAGGGGGAGCAGTTTTGGTTAATCTATGGTAGGGAACTTTGGTCACTTTCCTTGACATCAAATTAATTGTATTTTCCACCAGAGGAGCATTGTAAAGGAGATTCTTTTATTTATTTTGAGCCTGAAAGGTTTTGAACCTGTAACATCTTTGTAAATGTAAAGCTTCAGATAAGTTTACCTGCTATTTAATTTATAAGAGCATGAATATACGACTAGTTGTATAAGGATTATAAGAATAAAGCTGAAAATAAATGATTAATTACAAATATTGTATTTATATTTGAGCTTTTTAATATTCACATTTAAATAATTAAAGTTTTGCGCTGATCAGAAAAAAAAAAGCTAAACGTTTTAAACAAACTTTAGAAATGCCTCTTTAGGTAGAAATATTTATTACATGTGTTTCAGTACGTAATAAAGAAGTAAATAACTAATAAATTGCCCTGATAGTTTAAGTTGGTTTCGGGTACCGCGGACAGTTTAAGCCTTGTTTTCTGGGGGGGAAATTAGCTCAAAAGTCGCGGTGGTGTTACAGCTGCCGAACGGGAGCGGGCTGTTATTAATTTCCCACCAGAAGACACAACAAACAAACCCGGAGACACACTGACCCACGCAGCTAGCTGTAGCCCCGGCCACGGCTAACAAAAGTAAAGGCGGACCGGGGCTCCGGTAGTCCTGAGCTATTTACGGTTGTTCCGAAGGCCCCGGTGCTATGACAACAGCTGGTGAAACACCGCGGAGGGACGGCCAACATAGCGACCGTTAGAGCGAAGAGACAACACGGTCATGCTAAGGAAGGTTTAGCTACTTTTCCCCTCCTTCGTAACCCTCCTTTTACAGGACTCCCGTATCGGAGGCAACACTTACAGACAACAAGGTCCTCCTCCGTCAATTCCCCCCCGTCTTCTTCTTCTTCTTTTCCTTCCCTTCGGAGACCAAACTAGGTTGACTTTGGACTAATTTCCATAGCAGGCTGCCAGGGCGAGCAGGCGCTTTGCAGGAACAGGGGGGAGTGTAGCACTCTGCGGCGGCCAGATGTTTCCGAGCTTGTTGCTGCTGAACTCGAGCCGGGGAAGGAGGCGAGTTGACTGGCACGGCACGGAAGCCAGCGGTGCCGGCGAGGAGGAGGAGGAGGTGGAGGAAAAAAGTCAAGGCCGTCTCACAGTGGAGGAGTGAGAGAGGGAGGGATATGTCTTCTTTTCCTCTCGTTGGCGTAGGTTGACACCAGGCAACAGCAGCGGCGGCGGCGGTACACACACAGTGAGGAGGCAGGAAAAGAAGACGCTGGGCCAAACCAACTGGTTCTGCGAGTCAGCGGGGCGGACTTACTGGCGCAGCACAGAGCGAGTGGAGAGAGGCGCGATGCGCTCTGGGTACTGTAGTCAAGGAGGAAGGGTGGGGGTGATGGGGGAGGAGGCGGAGCTGACGAGAGCAGGTGCACCACCTTGACTGAAAAACACACAGCTGGTTTCAATGGAGCTGGATACTGCTTAATGTTTGATTGTTGGAATAACAGGAATATACACTCAGGTCTTAATCAGTGGCATAACAGCTGTGCCTCCACCAGAAGTGCCTGTTTAGTCCTCATAATGAGTAAACAGATGTAATAAATGAGTCGTATGGTAGCACACTGCATTCGTAAGCAAATCTGAGTCCTTTTCAGTCATGGAGAGGAAAGAGAGGCAAGTACATACATTTAGTAAAGCAACCGGTAAGATACATTTTGGAAGTGTAATTATAAGCTATTGAAATCATTAACATTTTATTATATATATCACTTTTCAAATGTAATGTTCAGTAAAGGTTGAATTCTCACAAAATCAGATACTTTGTCTATATAGACATTTTGATTATAACTTCACTGAATAAGGTTCAGCTTTCCTATTGTTAAATGTGATGTATAGCAGAGAATGTTAGCCATTTAATTTGTTAAAAATGAATAAAGCAGCTCAGTTTGTAAATATAATGTTTAGTTGTGGTTAAATATGAACAACAAACAATATCCTAGCTAAGTATATTAAAGAGAATTAAACTAATATTGCTTCACTCAACTGTTACTTCCATTTGTCTTGTGAAAAGTCCATCAAAGAACTGTAAGGTTCATATTTATCATATTACATTACATTACTCAATCTGTATGACTTCTGTACTGGAGGGCACATTTATTACAATGTAATGAAATGGGAGTTAAAAGAAGAAACAAGCATGCCAACAACCTTCAAAAACCAATCAAAAATGCTAAAAAGGTCCGAAAAAAATTAGGATTGTTATTTTTATAATATTTTATAATAGTATATAATCTGTCCATCAATTGTTATAATGTAATAATAATAAAATAATAATGTAATAATAATAAAACACAGTAATGTTTTATTAGTTTGGGGTTAGGGCACAAAATACAAGTGAAATGGTAACAAATCTCACACAGGTAGTAAGTGTTGTTCATTGCTGCCTCAGTGTTAATAACCTCAATGTGCTAGCAAGTGTAACTTTAGCATTAGCACAGTTGCTAAAACTGGCCAAAAGCTTAAATTCTTACTCCTACACAGAAAATCTTAAACACAAGTCTGATGAGAGCTTTCAACTTTTATTGACTTTATATATTTATTCATTTACAAAAACATGAGCTTTAACGTTCTCTGCTACAGAAACACAGACTTGTCAAACTTGTCATTTGCCTCTAAAATCTCATGGGGGATAAAAGTATTCCTCAAGCCGGTTTCCAAATAAACATGTTTTAAAGACCACAGGATGATCTCGGTTAAAGGAGAGCGTCCGGAGTTCCACTTATCTATCACTAAAATTAACTTTTGCATCTTCAAAACATTTTTGGAACATGAATAAGCGCCAAAACATATTCAACATTTTCAGTACCTGAATCAAAGAACAAGGAGTAGCTTTGCATGAAGAAACGGATGTAAATGTTGCAGCTTTTCTGTGCTGGCTGAGAGGTTTTAGCTCTCCCTGGAGACACATGACTGGCACTTTAATGGCAGACCTATGACTCGCTTTGCCTTGTAACGCCGAGGCTTTGTGTGGCAAGGCTTGTTTAACTTGTAAGAGGCTGTTTACAATAATCAAATTGTTCTCCACATTAACACTTGTGTTCACACTCACTGACAGGTGCGCCTAAAATGTGCCGATATATTTATACCTGCCATGCCATATATTTTTCTCACGTTATAGTCGTTATGCGAGCATCAAATGGGGTCTCCACCATCACAAACCAGAGATATGTCAATGAACTTATTCAGTTAAGACTCCTACACCTTATATGTTTGCTTAAAATTTGTCTCAGATGTGGGTCACTGGGACAAAAACTCTTTTATCACATTTCTGCTTGTTAACAGAGGCCTGATGTAAAAGACAGAGAAAAGGTTTGGGCTTGTCTGTGTCTGCGTGTGTGTGTGGGTGTGTGTGTGTCTGTCTGCAGCCCTATTTGCATTCCTCAAACCTGTCCCAGTAAACTAATTGGCGTTACTAATAGATGGCTGGATGAACTGCAGCCCTGTATGATAATGAATTCACACGATCTGGTGTCATCGCTGAAGGACTAGTTAAAATGCAAATGAATGACGGCCCTGTTATGTGTCTATCAATTTGGGGGTCCGTGTTACTAGCATGTTACAATGAGCCCCTTGTTCATGCATGAAAGTTCAATTAGGGCCAACAAGCACACCGACAATGAGCCTATAGGAGAAAATTGGATTTTAAGGGCAAAGTTTTCAAAACTTTTGGCTAATTTGGATGATAAATATAAAGCAGTGATACTATTTTAGAAGGTTTTAGACTCTTGTTTGGAGTAGCTCTTTCCCAGATAGCCTAAAATCTGGACTGTGCATCCCTCTCAAGAAATTCCCATGCAGTTTTCCCAAACATCTGACACCTTTCCTGTGTTCCTCCCCTCCCACCCTGTTCACTCATTGTTTCGCCACGGCAGATGCCAGAACAGAGGCGTGCGTGTGTTCATGTCTGCGCATGTGACCAGGAAAGCAGTGAGAGACATGTTGAAAGTAACTCTATAAAAACGTTTTGGTTTTTTTTGCAGCTGAAAAGTAATACTGAAGTGGTTTAAAAAAAACAAACAAAAAGAGCATGTAAAAAACCCAGGTGGAAAGCAGAGCTTAGAATCATCTACAAGATGCTTGGGTCAAGGTCTTCTTCTTTAAACCAACAGAAAACAATGACGTGTGTTTATCTAGAAACAGTCTGAAGTGTTTAGAGGAGAACAGCCAGACCTTCTTCAGATAGTGATAAAAGCAGCGCTGACACTTGCTTATTTCAGAAATAAGTTATACAGATGAAGATGGCTGAGGGAAACTATAAGATAATTTAATCCTGTGTGTTGTTCTAAAGTAAATACAGCCCGGTTTCCAGTAGAAGTACTACTTTCCACCTCTGGAGGTCGCTGTAGATCCCATATTATCCACACAATTGTCTCCATTCAGAGCAACTCAAAGTGGACTTTGTGCCTTAACATTTTGGTTCCAGCAGTGTTACTTACAGGACTTAAATCTAACCTACAGCTACACATCAGATTTGTTTTTACTTTAAGTTGGATTTGTTGGTTGTTGTTGTTACATTTCCTCTTTAATCTTGGCACACAACGTCCTCCGTGTGGCTATTATTTCTCCCCTGAAGCAAAGGAAAAGCAATTTACTTAAAAAGCTGACTAGACCTGATTCCTTCCCGCTGCAGATCCCCATTACCAGCTTCCATCACATCTTTTCTGTCGACTGATTTTATATCCAAAGGTCTTCTACATGCAGCAGCTGTCGGAAAACACTTCTTCAGCAAATCAGAAACACGTCGTGACAGTCACAGTCCACTGACAATGCATACATGGCGTATGCATTGCTTTATTTAAAAACCTGAAAACAGCCAACCTCCTTTATTACAATCCCCCTAAAAAAAATCCATTGCCACCAATTATGTCTGAAGTAACCTAATAGATAAATTGAGTTTTGATTTAATTTCAGTATAAATCCAGCTGTTCTGGAAATCCTTTGGAGTTTGTCAGAGAACATTAGTGGCAACATCATAAAAACAAAGCAAGACAGCAGACAGATTAGAGATTACACTATAAAGTATTTTAAAGAAAGGTTAGGGTATAAAATAATATAAATATCTCAACACACCTGTCGGCTGAAACCGACATGTAACTGGAGGAGCCACAGAGATCCACAGCTCAGGTGGGAGAAAGAAGGAAAACTACCAAGAGATCCAGCAAACATTTAAAAGAAGGAGTTTTAAGGATCGATTGAGATCCTGATAAATGACATGAAAGTTTGAGGCTGTATTTTGTCAAAATGTGAAATAGTTCATTTAGTACGAGTACATTTGCATGACTCTGTTAATACAGTATCTGAACACGTTCAGGAGAAGTTTAAAGTGAACAATTTAAATGCAATCTCACGAACAAAGAAATAATAATAATCTATTTGACTTACCAGTAAAAAATTGTTACTCAGAATGACGTATGAGCCTGAGGAGAAACACTAATTTGTAGATTTTTGTGCTGGCAACTCGTTCAGCTCAGTTTCAACGCAGCAGGGCGTCAAACAAAAAAACAAGGAAACATTAAGAAAAGAAGCTCAGAGTGATAACAGGGAACAGAGTAAACATCATTATTTTTATTTTTATTACCAATTTCTCCTCTCAGACCCTTCATAGCAGATTATCTGCCTGCGTTTTCCTGTTGTTTTATAAAGACTCTACCTTGGTCGGAGACGGTCTGCTTCCTGTCTGTTTAAGAGTCTGTGAAACCTGAAGTCCCACGGCTTCCCTCATCATATCCATAATGGGGCTGCGCATTAGGGGCTTCACTCTGGGACGCACTGGCTGGCAGACAGAGTCAAAAACGAAGAGATGTGGAGAGGGGCAAACAGATGTTTGAATCTCAGCCCCGGGGCATCTGAGATTAATCTATCCTCCTAGGCGGAGGCAGAACCAGAGAGGTAGAGGATGTAATAAAAACCTTGGCTTTAAGTAAAACAGGCAGCACTGTACATATTGAGACATCTTCTCCCTTGCAGAGGTTCTGGAGCCATTCCAGGTCCCAGAGCCAAGCTGCCAATCAAACACACACGATATGTTCTCACCTCTCTCCTATCAGTCGCACGCGGACGGTGTGAAAATATCATCAATGTGTTTTTGTATATTTAGGTCCTAAGCAAGTAGAGCATCAAGGAGACCTGCAACTTCTGTTTGTTTCTGTTCTGTTGAACAAAAGAAGCAGGATCCAATTATGGATTTCATGTGGATTATGATGAGGAAAAAAAGGTTTGAACTACATCTAACTTCTGCTTCCAAGAATTTAGGTGTTTTTGCAATCATTTAATGTTGAGTTAAAGATGTTATTGACGACCATTTACTCTGATATTCTTGAATAACATCAAGTGCTCTCAAGACTTGTAGCAGATATTTGAAAGATCTTCTTCGGACTCTGGCTGGTGTTAACCCATCACATTTTTTGTCCTGTTCTTGCACCTGACCGCGACAGCATATTGTGCTGTGTGTGCCTGAAAATGAGAAAAGTAAACAGGTGGAAAGTCATCAATTGTTTTCTGCTTTACCAACATCAAGTCACAGAGATAAGAGGTCTGGGAAACTAAAGACATCCCTCTTCCAAGCGACTTTTGGTGTTTTTGGGGGGGTTTTCTAAGTGAACTGTTCGGCAGAGTGGCAGTCAGAAATGCTGTCTGAGTGTCAAGGTGAGGCTCAAGAGACTTACTTTCACAAGTGGAGCATTATAGCTTTCGTCATGATGCTCCACTTGATATACTTACATAAAACTTTATTAGAAATTGCTCTGGGTTTATTTAAAATGTAATGTACACAGAGGCAAAAATGAGAAAAGGAGAAAGGTGGGGACAAGGATTAAAGGGAAAGAAGGAGATAGAAGTAGAGAGTAGAAAGAAGCACAGAGAGAATACAAGTTAACACTAGAAGTCTGCCTCTAGACCTGTGAAAAGAGAGAAATAAAATGTTTTTGTTATTTTTGCTTAGACTCTGCTCTCTGTAGGAGGCATAATGGTCGGATCTCTAAACCCTCTCCACTGACTCCTTTCGATGCTAAAAAGCAGAAGCTCTACTTTTAAACCCCCATCCAGAGATAACAGAGCTCGTCACTCTGCCATGCTCCAGAGAGAGCTCATTACAGCTGCTTGTATCCGGGATCTTGTTGTTTCGATTATAATCCGTTTCTCACACAGTTGGGAGAACTTCACCTTTGGGCTCAGCAGTTTCTCCTCCCTAACTGACAGGATCCGTTTTCTGTAGTACCGCAGCCTCCTGTGTCTCCTGCTCCATCCTACCCCAACTGTTGAGCAAGACACTTTAACTCTGACTGACCCAAAGCCCGACCCCCGACCCAGAGGGAGAAATCCAGCTTCGTTTGGTTGAGAACCGTTGCTTTGAACTTCGATGAGCTGACTCTCATCGCAGGCATTTCAACATGATGGCGAACACTTTCAGTGCAGGCTGAGGGTCATGGCTTACAGCTACAAACAATCACATTGAGACCCTGAGGTTCCCAGATATACTCGTCTCCATGACAACACGTTAAACATATATTACCGTCATCCTACGACTGGTTATTCTGCATTGCCCCTTGATTCTGATCCTCAATGGTTAGTGTCCATCAGGTAAAGAAATGCAGGTTTATCCTTTGAATTGTTGGAGGCGGTTTTCACCTTAATGACACAATAAGCAAATAAAAATACATTTATGTGAAGACAGTCGCATACTGGGCTGAACTAACGCAAAAAGCAGCACAAATAGGAAAGAAACCATCTTAACCTGAAGAAAAACACATCCCCTCAGAATGATGGAGCCACTACTGTACTATGCTCCACGATATGTTGAAACGTAGAAAATGCACACTCATTTTGCATTCAACTCGCACTCCGACCATAGATCCAATGGAAACTTTCTGTTGGTGTCAGAACTTCCAAGTAATATTAAAGCGGCTTGGATTGATAAACTGTGGAATAAAGTCCGTCCATACAGTTTTAACGATGATCATCTGGTTCGGTGCGGCTTGCTCTCGTAGGCGGCCTGGAAAGCAGCCATTTTGGCTGAGTGTAAAATATTCATGAACTATCAATGGTCGCCCATCTGACTGGCTTGGGAACAGCTGTTGGGTCCCTGTGCCTCTAGAGGTGCAGCATCTGTCCATCTGAGGAGAGCGAATGTGGGTTTGTGTGAGCCGATGCTGGCGTTTACACGTGCGTTCCTGCATGCGTGTGTATGTGTGTGCGCAGGGGCACGGGTTGGGGTGTGTGGGGGTGTGTGGGTGTGTGCGTGTTCGTGTCTCAGGGGGACAAGACATTAGGAGGAACAACTGTGTATTTAACTTGCTTATCTCCTCCAGATGGTGGAGGATTATTTTAGAGATGATCAAACAGCAAGTCTCAGTTTTATCAGGATTTGCACTTGCCAATCAAATATCGCTCTCATATGAAGACATAAACACAAGGTGCGGAGCACATTATGCAGTCATCTCGGCACCGTGTGTGATGTGTTAAACGGAGCGTCTTTTTTCTGCACTTTCGCATGTAAAACCCAATCCAATCTTTAGGTATATTTTTGTGTCCGAGCATCAGCACATCACAGCTCTCTCTGAGCGCGTCTTTGCGTTCGTGTGAAGCTCTCGGAAAACTGTGCAGCTTTGGCAGTGGTTGTATGATGGACATCTGGAAGCTAAATTGGTTAATGGCGCCTCCAAGCCAAGAGCCAGCCAGCCGTCTTCTAGCTGAGATAAAAGAGATGTGTGTGTATGTGTGTGAGCACGTTAGTAAAGTGGGGAGGTGGATTTGTGCTGAATTTTACATCTGGCCAGACGTTGAACCAAAGACAAGCACCCCTGCTGGACAATTAAGAGCTTTTACCTTCCAGATTCATTATTTTGTGTGTTGTCTTCAGAGTATTCACTAATGTAAAATCTAATAATTTGTCATCATGGGTGGAGATCTATAATACCATCAAGTTTCCAAATGAAGATGAAAATTCACTGTATAAATTCAATTGGTTTTCGAAGAGGTGAACATTGCATTTGCGGTACATCACAGTCTGACAGAAATGTAAGAAAATGTCTCTTGTTTTAGACGCAGAATGCAAACAAATATTCTTTTAAAAGGGAGAGTTTGGCGTCTCGGTCTTAGTTTTAGCAGGAAATCACCTTGTCTGTGCTCCATATTGCACTCAAAAACGACATAAGACAGTTTAAACACCAGGGGAACAGTCAGACCACACATCCAACTTCAGCAAGAAGGAAAGTAATGGCAAGAGAAAAACTATCAATTCATCATTCATTCGTCTTTCTCAAACGCTCCTCTAATCTGGAACACACTTCCAGAAAAACTGCAAAACTGCCGAAACACTGAGTTCTTTTAAATGACGGCTTAAAACCTGTTTGTTTATAGTTGCCTTTGATTTCTAATAACTGGAACACTGATCAGTGTATTTGATGTGTATTTCATTTGTTGATGGCATTTGACAAAATTTTATGTTCATGGCTTGTTTCATAATTGGTGACTGTATTATGCTTTAATTTAAAGCACTTTGAACTGCCTTGCTGCTAAAATGTGCTAAACTTGACTCAATGGGGAGAGGGATCTCTGGGTTTCCCTAACAACCCCTCAAACCCATGATGCTACCAACTCGATCAAGTAGAAGATGGAGGAGAACTTGATCAACTTTCGTCTGTTCAGAATCTAAGAGGAAAAAAATTCGACGTGTGCAGTGCAAAGAGGTGTTGTTGGTGCTATTTTGAAAATCCCGTGTCTGTGATCCAGGTATTAGCAGAAGGGAGGCCCGCTGCAGCCGCTATCTGTCCCCGGCAGAATCCACACAAACAATAAGTGAGAGGGATAAACACTGACATGGACAGAGCTTTAAATAAATCCAGCGCACGGCGGAAGAAGGCTGAGAGTGCAACAAGCGGCGCTGTGATCTCCCGAAACCTCTCTGCTGAAACCTGAGCGATAAAAGTTGAAACGCTCCGCAGTCGTCTGTGTTTCTGTCTGTGACTTTGCCCGCCTGTCTGTCTCCCCTCGGTCCAGATGTCAGAGGAACTGGCCAACAGCTGCGGCAGGAAATGAGCCCCCAGGCAGTGAAAAGGGGCTAACGCACTTCCACACAGAAGAGCGAGACCAGAACGACGGCGCATGTGCGCGCACGTCGCAGCGAACAAAGCCATAGATGTCACTAAAGGTTACCATGCTTCTCCACCTGCGCTTTGACGCTTTATTTTTTTCTTTTACCTGAGCGGCTCCTCAGTGCCGCTGTCCGCGCTTAGCTTAAACCGCTCGGTACATTTGTGTGACAGCATTTATGTAACTTCCTTTTTTTTTTTCTCTCCTGGATTTATTCATTTTGTTTGATGCGTTTGTGTATGCCAGCCCGTCAGCCCGCCTGCCACAGCATCGCCACCCCCCCTGGAGCCAGAGGGAACATTTGCCTTGTGGCTCCAATTCCCAGGAATGTCTAACCTGCGCCAGCTGTTGAGAACATGGTACCTGTGCCAACAATGTGCCGACTCTGCCCACCACATCGCTCGCAATTCCGTCTCCATCTGGGTCCAATATTAGATTTGTGAGGGTGTGTGTGTGTGTGTTTGTCAGCAGCTCTTCTGTGGCTTTAATGCTTCCCACATCTGTATTTGAAATTTCATCAATGGGTCCATGAATGCCTTTATTGTGTGTAGCATCCTCTGTGTCAGTGTGCTGATGTGTTTGTGTTGTTGTATTCGGTATGGGTGTGTGTGTGTGTGGCAGCTCGGTTGCGTATGTGTGTGTCTCCATCTGTGTGCGCTGGGCCTCCCTCGCCTGCATCTGGAGTAGCATTGAAGAGGCTTTCCAACAAGGCTGATGGTGACCAGCCTGCCAAGCAGCCCAGATGTTAGTTCTGTAAGCCTCGGGCTAAATGGAGAGCGCCACACTCTCATTATTCACAACCAGTAAGCTGCAACTGCTGCTTTCCAGTGTAGGAGAGAACGAGCGTCAACTGGGAGGAGAAGAGAGAGGAAGGAGCGAGGGAGATAAATCATTTCATCACTCCTACAAGGTGGAGACACAAGGACCCCTCTATGCGCTTACTAAGTAAGGAGGGATGTGCACAGAGTGAGACTAGGTGGTGCTAGAGCACCTGACCTTTTTCCTAAGCAAACACGTGCTCATTTTATTCGGATGCATAAGTGCTGTCAATGTTTTATGTTGCTCTTTTCAAAAATGGAGGGACTGACTTAAGCTAAAAATCCACCTCTAGTTGTTCCATTCGTCATCCTTTAGTCCCATTTGTCCCACTGAGCCCAATTTCTCAGGAAGCATTTCGACAGGGCCATTCAGCAAATGGAAGAATTTGTGAATTGATTTTCTGCATTGTTTTAGGATTGCAGTCTGCCTGTAGTTGTAATTTGGCAACAGCAGTGGAGGTAGTAAACAAAGTCATTCAATTTGTGTTGGCTACACTTCCAAAAATCAAACAATTAAAGTTGAGGAAAGATAAATGCTTAAAGATGTTTTTTTTTGCTGGCACAGACATTGTGGGGTTGGTTACAGCTCACTCAATTTCCGGCTATCTTCTTTTTGTAGCTTCTTTCATGTCATAATCGCGATGATGCGTTACATACATCACGGCCAAACGTTAGCAACTATAAGATTTAAGCAGAGTCCAAGCCTCTTGAAAACAATTGTTTCTCAATATCTGAAAGTCTAGAACAGGGGTACCCAGAGTCGGTCCTCGAGGGCCAGCATCCTGCATGTATCAGTTCTCTCCCTGCTGGTCATAACAACCTTTTCAGCATGTCAATGTTTTTCTTAGACCTTCTGATGAGCCATCATTTGATCCAGGTGTGTTAAACCACAGAGAGAACTAAAACATGCAGGATGCCGGCCTTCAAGGACCAACTTTGGGCACCACTGGCCTAGAATCTCTGGACAAAGCAAATCATAGAACAAGGGGTTGGTTTTTACCAGGCTACTGGGAGTCAGCAGGTATATTGAAACCAAGATATATAAGTTTTCAACACGTGTGTCTTTGTATTGTGAAAAACCCAAAACCTGCTGAGGAACAAGGAAATCCTAGCAAACATGAGATTTGAGCTCTGAATTAGCCCTTATCACCACCTATGAAATTGTTCTATTTGTCAATGCAATGAAATACATTACACCTATTCATTACATTTGGAAGATCGTGTTGCCAATTTTCATCCTAAAAAAATATTTTCAGGGCTGGCAAAGTCGCGGGGGTAAAGCTTGTGACCCATATACGGAGGCCTCAAACCCGTGACCCGTGGCCGTCACGGGTTCTAATCCCAGCCTGTTGACCTTTACCCTCTCTCACAACCTGCTTTCCTGTCTGACCACTGACAAATAAAGGCCACTAGAGCTGGAAAACACATTTAAAGTTGTATATTTTCTCTTTCTAAAAATTAAGAAACAACTCTCATTGCTCTGTCGTTGCGGTGCTGGTTTGAGAGTTCATACATTTTGTCATTTGGGCCGAAACATTTTCTTATGCGCTGATCAACACCTGTTGAGTGTTTGATCAGAAATCCGAAGTGGGTCCGGTTACTACACTGACAAACGCTCCGGTAGGAGCATGGGACCAACCGTAAATTTAGTAGGTTTCCATGTAAGTTTTTGTGAAATATAAGATGTCCCGATATTGAAAAACATTCCTCTTACCACCTCAGAGAATATATTCATATGTTCTTGCTGAGTATGTACAGATCTTACAATGTAATCCCACATTCTTTGAGTCCCCTGAGTAGTTGTAAGAAATAATCATTACAATTCAAATGTTCTTCTTTTTCTCTGTATGGTAGTGCCGCAATTTGTAAGAGTGCAAACTACTGTTTTGGTTTCCTCCAACGAATGGAGCATCTGCCTCTATCTGCTATTAGCTGTGGTTTGGAGCGTACAGGTGGATTTATATAGCTTCCTTTTAATTAGTCAAACTGCTGTTGTTGCTGAAAAGACTGAGCACAAAGTAAACAAACCAACAACAAAAAAGACCATGAACATAATAATAATAATAAAAAGTTAACCAGCATTTTGTGAATAATAGCCTTTACCTTCTATTTATATGGACAGTTATCCTGCTTTACAAGGACATAAACATGCAGATTTAAGAATACAGAGAACATAAACAACAGCATTAAACAACTAAAATAGACATCGGCTATTGTACACAGAGACTTTAATAAATCTACTCTGACATAGGAGCAGGTTACCATGAGGTCACCTTCTGTCCTTTCTGTGAGCTCCGATGCCGTCTCTTTCCAAACAACCAGGAGCAAACATCCGTCCATAAACGGGAGAACCATTCTGGAAACAAAAACACAACATGTCCCATCAAACAGTGGGACACAATTAGCTTGATCATCTGGACGGGAGTAGTTGTAATATTGGGGCAGATTCAGCTGCATTGAGTGTGTGGGTGTGTGTGTGTGTGTGTGCGTGCCATGATAACCACTGAGGTGACATCTGTGAGGCTGCTTTAGCTGTGTTTGTGAGATCCATGTGCGCGGACTTCCACAGGGCTTAGAGAGGCGGCACACACACTCCCAGCCCCCCCATATGGCGAGCTGTCACAGTGGCAGCGTGATGCAGACCTCCCCTGTGTGGGACCTCCAGCCAGCCGTCGGACTCACCAAGTAAACAACAACTGGACGCGGAGTGAGGCCCTTGTGCTTGTTGGACTACTCCGGGATGTTATCCCCCTAAATCTGCGATAATGACGAATGCATGATCTGTTTCTCACGTGAATTACTGCAGGTCAGATGTTGGTATTTACACTTCAGTGACATCTCCTCGTCTGTTTGGCAGTTTTAACAATAGAGCTGTTTTTGTCAACAAGCCGTTTGACTTTCAAAAAAGCAGCCAGGTTTTCACAAAAAAATGAGTCGATTTGCAGTCCTTTGCGAAAGTATACATCCTCTTGAATAATTTGTCACAAACCCTAATGTATTTTTTTTTTATTTTCTTAACTAAATCAACATAAAATAGCACTTAACTGTGAAGTGGAAGGAAAAGGATATGTGGGCGGTGCATCCTCCCTTACTTTGATAACCCTAGAAAATATTTAATGCAACAAATTTGCCTTATGAATAGAATCCATCAGTGGATATAAGCATTACACTTGTATAGTCGTCCCTCTGGTTATATGTTTATCATATTTCCCATTGACCACTTGAGTTTTAGGATATGGCTGCCGTTTTTGAGTCTTTTAAACCTATTATTGCCATAAAATATTGCATTTTTCCAGGACTTGGATGAGCTTTATGCCACATTGTATGCTTTTGAAAGTGGTCATCCTATTCATACAATTCTAAAGTAGTAATAATATGTAGCTAAATTATTTAGAAACTGAGGATTTTGGTGTTTGCGAGTCCCACACCAGTTGGCAACTGGAAGGATAGAAAGATGTGTGACAGACTGGGAGACAGTCATCTTGTTAGCATTAGCTTCCACTCATTTTTTTTTAGTGTTTTTACCAGTTAAGGATTAGCTTCTGCTATTTTTTTTTTTAATGTGTTTAGACTTTTAGCTTTAGCACAGCTAAGGTTCATGTTTAGCAAACCGGTCTAACTTTATGATTTGATGCACCCGTCACTGGTAACAACTACAACCGATTTTAGTGCAAGCATTCAATCTCCATTACAACCATGGTGGCCATCTTGATAAATGTCCACCAGAAAAAGGAAATACAAGTTCAAGAAAATAGATATTATGTCTGTTGATCAAAATTTGCAGCGCTATGATTGGACAGCACACACATTCATCTAACTGGCAATTTTAGTGCAAAAATAACATTTCTTTCATAACCATTGCGGCCATCTGGAAAAATCAAGACCTATGATTTCTATAGGTCAGGTTATGTGTAATTTGACACCAAAAGTGTGCTATACCCATTGAGAAATATGGGCAAATTTTGTTCAAAAACATATTTTCCTTGACAACCATCTTGATAAATGGCCACCATCTTGAACAACTCCATTGTAAAACAAGAAGATGGCAGCATCATGCTAAGGGCATAATTTTCTGGACAATCCTGGAGGATGATCTGCTGGAGGCAGCAGGACAAAATGACATTTAGCCTACTGTCTGTCTATTTATCTGTGGCAAGAATTGAAAAATAAATGTTGAATCTGATTGGCGCTGAGCTGTTTTGCAAAAAAATGGGCAAGAATTGGAAATACCCCAAATGGCTTGCAGCAGTAACGGCAGTGAAAGGTGACTTCATAAAGCATTGATTGAATACAAATGCGTGGCACGGTTTCCAGGATTTTATTTGGAAACAATAAAAACATGTTTTTCCTCTGCTTCACAATTACCCATCAGTACATCTTGATCTACCAAATAAAAATCCTGATGAAATAGATCGAAAGTTTCCGGTTGCAGCGTCACAACATGTGGTAAAGTCGAAGGTTTGGGAAAACTTTCAGAAACTCCACCATGTGTCTGAAGTGGTCAGCCTGTCAAATCCTCCATATGACACAGTTTGAAAAATGCAAACGTCTGAGGGAAGAGACGTCTCCTCCCATGACAGCAATGCTCCTCACATCTGTCCCTCTCTGCCTGCAGACAGATGTTTCGCAGCAGTTTGTTCAGGGAAGGAGAAGACGACTCCTCCTGTGCATCCCCGAGGAGCAAGCATCCTGGGGAAAATCACTTCCACACATAAACCACTACTGGGCTTCTCCGTAAGTGTGTGTGTGGGGGTGTGTATGGGTGTATGTGGAGATGAAAATAACAAAAAAATAAATAAATTCAAAGTATGAGACAAGAAATGTGTCCTATAAAGAAAGAGAGGACCAGAAATAGGAAGTGGCAGGTTTGGAAGCATTTGGGCCCTCAGGGGCCATCAGAACCTTTGGAAGTGAGTGTGTGTGTGTGGGGGGGGGGTGTAGGGGGGGGGGGGGGGGAGGGGGGGGGCCCCGCCCCGGCCCGCCCCCTGGCTGTTCCCCGAGCGTGCGGGTGGGTTTTTCGCTTTCATCTCCCCCCTTTCTTGCGAAG
>CAEFZY010067817.1:0-31828 GCA_903066815.1 Brachyrhaphis roseni
TGATGATGATGATGATGATGATGATGATGATGATGATGATGATGATGATGATGATGATGATGATGATGATGATGATGTGATAATGATGATGTATACTTTGTCCCCAAAGGAAAATTTATTCTGGGCATTGTATGAAAGCAAAGCCTCTTCCACAATTGAATTCACTAGAAACAATAAAAGTCACGTGAACGTCACAATAAAATCAAAAAGCCAATATTGCTCAATAAAAAAGCATATTGCACATTGCCGCATACATTCCAGCAAGTGAACTAACCAACAAATCAGACCAGAGCATCAGTAGCATAACAAAACACTGTATCCCTACTTATTTAACAATTTAATTGATGTAGGGATAAATAAACTTTTAATTGCACAATAACCGTCTTTAAAGTGATTCCATGCTAAATGTATTGACTGCTGAGATAATAATAATAAACTTATATGGAATAAATAGCATATCATGGTCATGAATGTCATGCATTATTGTGGGCTTTATATGCATTTGAAAGATTTTGTGTTCCGGATGTAAGAAAAAAAAAAAATCCATTCCTACAAGTCAGCCAGTGTAAATGTGTTAGTCATTATGGCCTGAAGAACATGTCCAATCCTGCATGTTTCCCATTCTCTAACCGTCTTGAAATACTCCCAGATAATTCCCACTTTGTTGGGGTAACGTTTTGGAGGAAAGGGTTTGGTCCCCTGGAGTGGAGCTATGGAATTGTCTCTGGTTGTAGAATATGTTCCTGTTATCTCTCTGCATTGAGATTGCCTCCAGTGATCATCAGTCACAAAGGCCTTTTTCTTATACAAACTTTTATTTTTACAAAATATTAAACTTAGTTTCAATTTATTATACTTAGGGTTTTGTCCAGCTATAAATTGTAATACATGACTTCTTCTAAAAAAAATAAATAAATCTGCAAAAGGTGTCCAAATATCTTTATAGGCATCCATTTTGTTTTCAAGAAAATATATTATTCTCTCCATTACCAAACAATGTGTCATTTATCTAATCCAGTTACCAATCATGGACAATTCAGATTGTTTCCACTTCCAAACTATCAGCCTGCAATGGTGTAAAATCCATTAATTTAATGAAATAAGAACTAAGTTTAAGGTTTTTGGACACAAGTGCAATAACGTAATTTTTGCATCTAAAAGGATATTTATTGAAAAAAATGATTTCAACTTTGCTTATCTCCTTCCAGAAATCTAATTATATCACACTCTGAAGCGCTATGACTAAGTGTCCCTCTTGCAACTCTACATTGAAATAAGTGTCAGATATTCTGTTGTTATATTTGTTCAGCTTCCCCTGAGTTATATCTGGTTGCATTATCCAATTATTTTGCTGTATTATTTTCCATTCATCTCCTGAAATATGCTCGTTCTAATCTACTTTCTACAAATCAAGTCTGGACAATGTTGTTTCTGAAGAACCAGATAAGAGCCAGCTATAAAATAATGAAATTGGAAGCAATTTTTTGTCACCAATATCTCCAGGGATCCCAACAGTGGCATGTGAAATGATTAGTTATGAGTTAATGAGAAAATCATTCTTATTTGCAAAAAAAAAGAGAAGATTTTATCTTTTTAGGTGTGCCAAATTTCAAAATTTCTTAAAAACAAAAAACATCGTCCCCACATTAAAGTAGTCCTCTATTTTGCACAAATGTGGAATCCAAAATGCAATAATTTTACAAAATTTCAGAAATCTCTTTGCCCTTGCATTTTCTTTCTCTATTTGCTAAATAAATTAGTAATAGGCCTAACAGTTGAGACTTAGGCCTTTTACCGAAAGAATCATGTATGTCTTTGGGTAGAAAATAGGGCTATTTGTAAATGTGCAAGTTTGTTCTTAGCTGGGAGAATTAACTAATGCCTCCTTCTCCCAATTCTTTTTTTTTTTTTTGCACCCATTTCCTTCACTGTTGTGCATCTGCTATTTTGTTACAATACCTCTTGGTTAGGGTGAAATAGACTGTAGACATAATTTGGTTCATTTTTTAAATAGATTGTCACACTAGTATTTATAAACCCTGGCATTCTGGTTTACATCAACAGCCAAGGAGAAAAGAAAATAAAATATTAACAAGTGAAGCACTGAGGATTTTAGCCAATAAGAGAAAGTGTGAAAACAATTCTGTTTTGAAAGCTGGCTTTCATTTTGCTTGTCAGAGTAATGGTAAAATCTGAACAAGAAATGCAATATTAGAAACAGGCGATGGCATGTAGCCATCACAAAAAATACAATATA
Source organism: Brachyrhaphis roseni (assembly GCA_903066815.1). NCBI lineage: Eukaryota > Metazoa > Chordata > Actinopteri > Cyprinodontiformes > Poeciliidae > Brachyrhaphis > Brachyrhaphis roseni. Next base: position 2,258 of record CAEFZY010067817.1, read on the forward strand.
TATATATATATATTTTTTTAATTCTTCTGTTTTGAATTTAAAGTACTGGATCCAAATACTGAACTTTGAATTTTTGCATATTTCTATTTTATCCCCAAGGTTTTTATAGCAGATACATACTGCTTTCAAATTAAGTTACTTTTAGTCAGGCTCAACAAGATCATGTTTGTTTATTTTTTTTAACGCAGTAAAGCAATCACTCACTGAACCCTCACAAAATAGTTTAGCTAAGAGGATTTGGCTAGTATCTCATTAGCTTAAAGCCAAGAGCTCATTCTGCCCTCACTTTTATTTGGACCGAATTGTTGAGGATTAGCGCTCTAAATAACAAATTCCATCAAGCCATTATATCTGGCTTTATTGACTTTAATTAAATTTTCATTACTCCTCAAAACAGACTCATTGTTTAAGTTTGTTTCTTTGATTTTCCCCTTTTACTTTGGACTGTGAAAACCTGTAAGGATCATAACGACACCCGAGCCTGACAGGCTTCTTGCAAATACCACGTGGCAAAATGGAAGAGACAGGACGAGCCAACATCCCAGTATCACCACGTAGCAGCTCCCTCTACAAAAATACATTACATGCCATGATGGGACTCTAGCTAACGAATGCTGTCATCGTATTAGTTAAGCTCTTTCACAGAGTACTCCCTACTTGAGAATGCTTCTGTTAATCATCATAAAACACCACAAACATAACACAAAATGGGGTAAGTGCTCTGATGTTTTATTTTAGTAGCAGCAATATTTTATGTTGAAGCTGTTACTTGTAATGCATGTCCTGATTTATTGTGTTTGGTTGACCTATGAACATTTGAGCTTAAATTCTTGTGTTTTACACCAAGCAACCCTCTTCAGTAGGCATGCAATAGCAAATCTCCAATGGATGCAATCTCTCGAACTGTTGTTCTTTTGCACTTTGTTCACCCCAAAATAGTGTACTTTTTATAGCTTTGTCTAAAATTAATAAGAGTATTAAGTTCTTTTTAACAAAAAAGAAATTAACAAAAGTTACCTTTTTTATGCATAAGCCTTAATTCCTAAAACGTTCTGTTTTTTTGTCATGTTAAAACCACAAACCCCAACTTATATCACGTAGATTTTATTTGGCAGACCACCACAGAGTATTGTGAAGTGTACAAAACCTTGATTTGGCACGAGTACAAACTTATCAAGGCTTGAGAGTTTACCTAAAATGACAACCAAGCAAGAAGAGGATCACTCAGGAAGCCAGTCTAGAGGCTTATTGTAACTCTGGAGGAGCCGCATACAATCTCCATATCGACATTCTGGAAAGCTGGCAGGCTATGTTTCAACTGGCCTGTTGAAACATAGCTCAATTGTTGTGTAAGAACATGTGGAAGATGAAGTTCTGATCAGATGACACCAAAGTTAAAGTTTTAAGGCTGCATACAAAATGTTTTGGGTCAAGTAAAACTAGCACTGCATATCACCCAGAACACACCACCGACAGAAACTGTTCATACGTGTATTTTCAGAAATTGTGTGAAAGGTTTAAGAGCTATGAATACTTTTGCAAAGTACTGTAGCTGATGTAATTTGTGCTTTGCGTCATAATACACATCTGCCTCATGCGTTTACATATACTGCCATGCTTTATTTTGTGAAATTCCTAAAGGATATTCAGAAAAATGTACCTGTATGTATCCTACCAGTAAGACATTTAGCATGCCTCTAAGTCTGCATCACAGTGTGAGACTTGCTAACTGGGCCTGCACAAACCACTCAGCATACAGTTTTACACCCTTGGGGAGCTGCAAGAGCTCACACCAGCACCCTGTCATACTTCTTAGCCCTTTTTCTAGTACGAGAAATTTGCCATGCTGCCACTTTTCCCTTGTTGCTGCCTTTGCTTGTGTCTGACACATTCCTGTTGTTCATTTTTTATACATGCTGTCTTCCCCACAGCAGCTGTGGCTCTTCCCAGCCAGCAGACACATTAAATTGGTGTTTACCATCAGCAGAGATTGTGTCCCAGTCTCAAGCAAGAAATAAAGTAAGTCAGTGACATAACACATGCAGCTCTCCCTGAACTCCAAAAGCAATGAGGTTTGAGTGGGTGATGGAAGTTCTTCGGAGTGTTAAAGGGAGTGAGTCGATGCACAGTAGCCCTCTATAATGTACTGTGATACTGAATGTATTGATTCAGATTGTCAGTGTAATGCAGGCAAAATAGAAATGCATTATTTATGAAACTCAGTTCAGGAGATTACAATATGAACAAAGCACACATTTTACATATTAAAGTCACTAAACTGACCCAGCAAGAAAGCAGCAAATGAGATGTAACAGTAACATTGTAAGTAATATAGACACTTCATGTCCGAAAAGAGAGATTAAATGTCAACGCTTCATATGCTTTCTTTCCAAGCACCATGTCTTACCAAGTTTGATTAAGATCTATAAAATGGCTATAGTAACAACAAAAGCACACATCAGAGGTTTCTTGGTTTATCTGGAAAAGTAATGTCTGATAAAAAAATAAATAAATAAATAAAATTTGTGTCAAAGCCAAAATGTAATCATCCATCCATCCATCCATCCATTTTCTGTACACCCTTGTCCCTAGTGGGGTCAGGAGGGGTGTTGGTGCCTGTCTCCAGCAAACGTTTCGGGTGAGAGGCGGGATACACCCTGGACAGGTCGCCAGTCTGTTTCAGGGGAAAAATGTAAACAGGTACTTGAAATATCAGAAAATCCTATAAGAGTGTTCTCTCCCTTGGTGTCACAGATGATAAACATTTTATATCATTACGGCAAAATCACATATTTTTATTCCATTTCCTTTTGACAAGTTGCACCAAAACTGCTTGCACATCCACTTCTGTGACATACCTTGCTTCCACGCACTGGTTCCTCTCCAAAAGTTAATGTTTTATATTCATACACAAGTGTCAACCACTGAAATGAGTTTCACACTTCCAAATAAAAAATTGTCAAAACAGTAAGACATTTTTCAGCTGGAGTGAGTGTGGCTTTAATGTGCCTGCAAATAAGCTCACACATCTCTAAAGGCCTCGGCGGCACTTTCTTGAAACTGCTGAGAAACATTTTCAGTATAGAAGATGTGATGTTGCTTGAACATTTTACGCATATCTATAAATGTGATCACTCCGGTGATGCATTTCAAACAAATTCTACTGAATTGTTGCATCCAACAGCAAGCACCTTCTCTAATCATGTTTCACATTTGATCTTGTTTGATTAGTCATTTTCATCATAGTTTTCTGGTTGTCTCTCCAGGTTTGCTTTTAACTCATTCAAACCTATGTCCCAGTGACAGACAACAAGGGAAATTAAGTAATGTGCTTGGCACCGTGCAAAGTGAAGGGGTAATGACAGGGACTCTGGCAGCTATGTATTTTCCTGGCTTTCTTCCTCTTCCAGGTCTTTTTAACCACTTCACATCTATCCTTTCAGTGCAGCCAAAGTGCTGCTGCTGTGCTGTTTATGTGTGAGTAAGGACTCCATTTTGGGCCATTATTTCACTCTTTTATTTAATTCCCCAATGTTTTTATCAAAGCTTCCAATCATGAGCCCCTTTTTCCCACCACTGAATGATTGAAAAAGGCTGCATATTTCTTCAAAGCTTACATACACATCCAACATTTTGAAATATTTATGAGGGTTCATCTGAAAAAGAGGATGAGGTCATTTCTGATTTTCTTGCAACACCTTCCGCAGTAGAGTTTCTTTTTGTATCCTTGTGACGAACTGAAACAAAATAAAAAAGAGGGAGCATCTTCACTTACTTGGTCAGGGGCCAAGTGGAGACTTTGCTAGTAATCTTCCCAGCTTGTACACCAAGATGGAACTGACAGCTGAGGTAACGCCAATAAAAAGGCAAAAAGGGATGCAGAAAGAGCAACTACCCTACCCTCCTCCATAGCCCCTTTTCCATCTTTTCATCTTCTTTGCTGTGACAGGTGGTTGAGAGCAAAACAAGCAACTCTAACAAAGCGCTCAGAGCATAACAATGCAGCAGAAAATGGGTAATTAACATAAAAATGCCATCTTGTGCTGTGCTTAGACAGGAAGATTTCAGTATACTAGAAAACACCTGAAGCTCAGATGTTTGTGCAAGCATGTGTTTACCCACAAATGTTAATTATCTCTCTTCTTTCAATGATAAGCACTAATTTTGCGACTTTGTTCTCATTTCTTTTCCTGTTGAAACCTCATCTTCCATTTTTTTAAATATCAGCAAAATTGAACGAGTTTCGAAAAGCCTAAATATGAGCTTTCAAGCAAGTAAGAAACATGCTTTGGGAATATGTACACAGCCACCTTTGCAATCTTGAAATAATGGACGAGGGGAGCTTCATAATCTCAGTGGATACATCATAAGTAGTAGGAACATTTAGTTGCTTGAAGAACTTAGGTACGTAAATCTTTAATGAGTTTCTGTCTGTCTCCACAACACCATGTCTAGGCTACACTTTCTGAACTGCTGGATTTTTATTTGAATCTTTAATTCGGTACAGATTTATTTGTGTGGAATGTGTCATATAAAATTCCAAAACTTCAGCATCATCTACAGTCAAAGTCAAAGAATAGGTTTAATAAAACAAATTTCGGGAACTTTACTTAAAATTTCCAGGAGAGAAGCCCTGGCAGACTACTTATTTATTTTTCTTATGTACAAGGTTCTTCAGCTAGCTGTGCACTCATGTCAGTGGATCTAAAAAGATACAGTAAAATACTTCATGGGATGGTTTTGTCCAACCCTGATAATATGTCATTTTGTTAAGCAAGCTCTTTTTACAGGGTAGGTGGTCAGTTAATTCAAGTTACTGCAAAAACATGCACTATTTCAAATAAATGAAGTAGTAAATATGAAGGAGACTCAAGTTCATTCAGATGTTTAGTTTTCGCAATAGGACAAATGCAGTATTAAGTACCTGAACTTTACACAACTGTAATATTAATTATATAAATTATTAGAATTAATCATATAAGGGTCCACAGTTCTCAAAATTAATTACAAATTTTTAAATGTTCTAAATATATCTTAGAACTGTGTAAAAAAAATTCCAAGATGTTCTAAACATCGGGGTGGACAAATACTTCTATTATGAAAATGTATATTTATTGCTGGCCTGGTGTGGCTTCTTTGGCTGTGGCCCATCTGGTTCAAGGCTGCATTAGATTTACGCTTAGTATTCTGCATAACTTGGTTGAAACAAGCTATTTTTGGACCATGCTCTGTAAACCAGAGACATGGTTTGACTCTCCTAAGAGTTAAGCAGCTTCTGAAAATACCCCAGCCAACATCGACAACCATGCTACTACTAAATTAACTTAATTCTCCTTTTTACAACATTATAATCACCATTTTGAACCTCAGGAAGTCTTTACCATAGCTAGAGGCCTCAAGATATTGAACTGCAGGCACATGATTGACTGATTTATGATTTATGTTGAACAAGTTTTCCTTTCCACTATTGAGGAAGAAAAGGGAAGGCTACAAGGTCAGAGATTTGACACAATGTCTTGGATCTCCCCAGATAGAAATCATTTTACTTGATTGACAATGTATTTAATCAACTTTCAATCATCTTACATGATTGAAAGTTAAGTAGACTGAATCAGCCATATTTCTGTTTAGAAATTGTAAATCGCTATTATATAAATAAAATTGGTCTCAATTAACAACCAATTTAACTGGTGTATCTCATAAAGCCAGCAGTGGGCTTAAATTTATTGGTATATTTGTGTAAATGTTTACTCTGTACACAGTTCTATTAATTTAAATGACAAAGTATTGAGCTGACCTAGTGTTCATTCCAATTTAATGAATAAATACACTTTTTTATTCTGTACACACACTGAACAAAAAAACATTCGGGTGCTGTCGATTGTCATTGTTGACAGCTTTGTAAAGGAAGCTGAAAGAGACTGAAAGGTGATTGACAAGCATCATCCACAGAGTTCTTTTTATCCGACAAAGATGAAAAAGTTGTCACTAAAGATTGCTTCTGAAGTTCTGATATCTCCTTTGTCATATCCTTTCAATGGATAAGCATGTCGTTGGATGAAAGTATTTATCAAGTAGTGATTTGCAGAATTGTATTAAAAAGGTAAATACTGTGCTGCAAAGGTTGAGTATGTGGGTTTTTTGGCTCTAGTGGCCTTTATTTCACAGTAGATTGACAGGAAAGTGGGTTGTGAGAGAGGGAGAAGACATGCGGCAAAGACCAACGGGCTGGGACTCAAACCCATTATGGCTGCGTCATGGAGTGAGGCCTCCTTACACGGGTCAAGTGCTCTAGAGCTCCTGCCACTGCCAGGCCCGTATGTGTGTAAACATAAACTAATTTTACTACAATGGGAAGATGTGAGGTAAAAGATTAAGCTAGGCTCATTTTACTTGGTCATTTAGCCTCATAAAAAGGAAGCTAAAGCTAATTTTAGCTGATTTCTCATTCTTTCAAGAACTAATGATTTGTTAATGTTGTGCTCCACCTTTTGCAGATGATTGCTCCAACATATCGCAAACCTTAAGAGGACAAAGTGGGATCGGAAAATGATTGATGTTATTTACTGAAATAAACATTGTTTCATTGTCAGAGCTTTATTGCATGTTTTATTACCTAAAATTATTTGGTTTCATTTTAATGTGAAAGAGTTGCAATAAATAAAGGCAATCACGTTTTTGCTGTTGTTGTTGTACCTTCACAAAGCTTTGGAAAACGTTTTTCAGTGATACTTTTCAATGAGTCATTATGGAGGAACATCAGTCACCAACCTTTGTGAAGTTTTTCCACAGATGCTCTGCTGGGTTCTGGCCTGATCACACTAGGACTTTTTCTTGAAGCTACACATGCAATTTAATTACAGGTTTTTGTGCTCCCTTCCTGAAAAGTAATGTTTCGCAGCAGCCTAGACACTGTGCTTCTTGTGGTTAAATGAACTTTTGATAAACTTTCAGCCACATGGCTTTTAGCGTGAAGTGAATTCAGTCAGGCACAAATGCGTGATTGGCAAATCGCTGAACTGAGAAGTCCTCTTTATTCCTCATAACCATTTGACTTTCAGCTACATGTCTGTTGAAGGTTCTTTTCTCACATTTCTTTGCTTGACTGATCAACCACATCAATGAAATCTGCTGACAGTTCCAAAATTCTTCCATTTAACAATAAGACACTGCAGTGTCTTTAGATACTTTCAGTGTTAGAGAAATGTCCCTGTTGCTTACTCCAGATGTGTGGGCTAACAATCTTGGCTTAAGCTCAGCATGCACCCCAATTTCAAAAATTGTACAGGACTTGAAGGTGTCATACTGTGCAAGTGAGGTACTATTTTTGCTCCAGTCATATACAGCGTGATGTAAGATGCCAGACTAGTTGCTGCAGCACAATCATATCAGAGAGGTGCAAAAGACAAGTCAGTCAATCAATGAGCAGCCAGTAAGAGCTGCTAATATGCTTATTGCTAGAATCAGATGCTGTAAAGAGTAGGAGGGGAGGAGGAAGAGAAATGGAGACATGTCAGGACAAAAGAGGACAAGAATCAGATGTCAGTAGCAGCGGTCACACTGCACAATTTTCTCAGAAATTATTAGACTCAGCTTGGTATTTTTTTCAGTACACAGGAGCTCTAAATTGACTGTCAGTGTGTCTGTGTGATGAATGGAAGACCACAAATTTAAGCTCATGACCAGATATTCTTTGACATTGTTAGATTTTAGCTGAAATGGTCAATAACCGTACAGTGTGAAGATCTACAAGCTATTCTTAGATTTCCCTACTAATTGTTAAACATCATGCCAATCCTTACACATTGGTTCTTTCTCAGACAGCTTTTAATAGAGGTGATCATCTTACTGCTCACCTCAAATAACCCTCAAGAAGTGTGGTTGCTCTGACTCAGATAGCTCATAATTTCACCCTTGTAAAACTTGCTTCAGTTCTTGAACATAACCATTTATCCTGCTTCTAATCCATCCGTTCGTTCATCCATTCATCCATCCATCCATTTTCTAACACCCTTGTCCCTAGTGGGGTCAGGAGGGCTTGTAATACCTTAAAGGCCAAACTTTATCCTGCTGTCAAATATGTCCAATCCATTAACAGGCACCATATTAGAAAACATAATAATAATAATAATAATAATAATAATAATAATAATATTTATTCACTTCAGCTGTTGGTGGTCATTAAGATATGTTTGATTGGTGTACATGTATGAAACATTATGGTAATATTGTTAGTGTAGTTGTTTACGAAACAGAAAAGTTCATTCAAATTCCACAAAAAGACATGGAAGCAAGCTGAGTGTATTTTCATTGTCACAATTTGCCTCCCATAAAGCATTCATCATATGTTTACTAAATATAACTATGGGTAGCTTCCTCAGGCTCATCATTGTCACAGCAGGTAGATGGATGATAAGCAGCATTCATAATTGTGAATTAATTTTTATCATCTAATGGCAGCCAAATAAAGCTTCAGGAACAAGAAACGATGAAGAATAATCCTTTGGTAATGCTTGTAATTTGTTTTCTCTAATGCCTTGTTTACTCCTTGAGCCCTAGGTCATGTTTTCTTTCTTTTTGGAGGATTTTTTTAAGCTGTTTCTCTTAAGCAGTTTTTACATGCATTTGTTTGTGTGTTTAGGTATATCATCATGCTCTACAGAGCAAGTATAAGGGGAAGTTTCCATTTGGGATTTGGTCTTGGTTAAGCAGGTAATTTTTGTAAAATTTTCAGCGTTTACTTAGCAAAATATGAACTGTAATTCCATCATCGAATGAAATTACAGTTCCATTCGATGATGCCTTCAAGAATGTAAAGTTGTTTGAAAACTTTACATTCTTGAAGGCATGTTTAGAGCTATTAGTTCTCTATATCACACAAATGATGTTATCTAAAATATGAATATCCTTACAATAAATGATTTTCTTTGGCAAACATTTATAAAGAGACATTCAGCAGGCCACATGACAAAAGCCAAGCTCTTTCTAAAAATTGAAAGCCAAGACCTTGACTTTAGTTCCATTCACAGCATCTGCATTTATATGTGCATCTCTGGAGCCTTCCATGTAATAAAAAGAAAGGAGAGGCACAATGGACCTACAAAGTGGCACTCAAATTATGTTTGGTGCTGACTCACAGCACATTTGAGGGCCAGTCTGACATTTCTACATTTTTCTTTTTACTTTTTAGCATTTCTATTGTTACAAAGTACTCTTGTACACAGGTGTGTCAGCAGTGAGTCTTTCCACAATTGTTACGCAACTGTCCGGCCAATCGTCTCTCTCTGAGTCTGGAGGAGCTGCTGTAGCTCCCCCTTATGGGTTGATGGCAAAGTGAACGATTTCTCCTTCCAGAGAGACAGCCATTCAGGTAAAAGTCAAATGTGGAAATAGTTTACAACTTCAAATATTTCAGATACGTTACACGGGAAATCCATCACTCTTTACTTGAACTCATTACATTTACATTTAGCTATGCTGCAACCATACAGGATTCATGCAGTGATACAGACATCAACAACTGTCTGCTCACTGAGCTCTGGAGAGCAGAGAAACTCTGTAAAAATATTTTGCTGATCTTATTCAAACCAATGGAATAACAGGAAATCAGAGAATCTTGTGATAAGTCTTAACAGTGATCAGCTCTTTTCTACTCAGCATCTGGTGCTGTCCAATGAGAATTGCTACTTTTGTGACTCACCAACAACAAGATGACTTGTATGACTACAGAAGCAGGGTCTTGTTGAAAAAAACCATATGGTTGCAGTTTTATACAAGATTTGGAATGAATAAATCTAACCTGGAGCTCTGAATGAACATCTTCTTGTAGGTTTCAGATAATGCAAATTCTTTCAGTATCCATGACTATAACTGTGCAAGTTTTTCCTATCCATAAGTGTGCATGTACATTGGTGGTTTGCAGGTGTGTGTCCAATTGTGTGCATGGAGAAACTGGAAGGTGGAGACACAGGTAAACAGAGGGACGCTCTGCTGCGTTGACACTACGTGCAGCAGGGGTGCGGAAATGCCGTTCTTGGCAACATACATGTAACATGTGTGCCCGGCAGGCGGTGTGCAACATACCAACATTATTTGCCAGTTAGTAGCACCAGGCATCAGAGGGGAGCCATGCCAATCTCCTGCCAACACTATGGGGCTTATTTGGGGCAGAGAAACAGCCATCAGTAAGTGGAAGTGAATGTCCTTCACAAATCCAAACAGAATTTTCTGAGGGATATTCAAAAACAGCAAATGAAAACCAGAGAATTTCACTTTTTATAGTCTATTTTTATACAAGTATTTTAAATGTACTATGACTTGTACTCTTTTTCTATTAGATGTTTGCATGTATTATTGCCTCTGTTCAGAAAGAAAGATTTAACAAGATGCGTCAGTGAGTGCATGTCCTTGTATCTGGATCCTAATGCACCCCTTTATGTGTGTGTGGGGGTGTGGGGGTGTGTGGGTGCGTGCGTGGGTGGGGGTGTGCCTGTGTATGTATGTGAGTTTCCTCGTCTCCGATGGTCTGCTAGGAAGAAAAGCTATGTCTGCTTCTGTGCACGTACCATGTTCTCATTACCACTAACAGCCTTGAGCCGGCTTTGTCATTAGGAGGAATTATTCTCAATCCAATCACCTATCAGTTACGCCAAGCTACAGAGGCTCGCAATCTGTCCTCATCCGATGGCTGAGATTTCTTTGTGATGTGTCTTGAATTGCAAAGGACAAATGGGGGAGAGAGGAGAGTTCAAGAACCAGACACTCAGAAGAATAGTAGTTTCTTTTATGTCTAACACCATTTTAGAACTAATTATCAGCGTTTTAAATTGAAGTTTTCTATGCCAGAATGATGTGTGCAAGAAGTTCTGGACATTTTAAGAGAATGTAAAAAATTTTACAATGTGCAATAACAACAATATTTAGGGGTTTAAGGTGTGCTTGGGCTAAGGCAATATAACAGTGTAATGAGTCAAAAATAATTCTCTAAAAATATTACAAGGAGACATATGTGCTTTGTAACTCTTTCTGCCCCATAGGTAACACACATTCTTTCAAGGCAGCCAGCTGATTTCTATACGTTTAGGAGGGACAGTACACCCTAGGCCAGGTGTCAGTATGCTTCTCAAGTCCGAAGAAGAATTTTAGCTTTTAATCCTGCTAAATAATGCGTGTTTAGAACTGCAAAACCTACTTAAATCATACAAGAGTTATAAAAAAAAAAAAAAAAAACTGTAGATCTGTTTGTATCTATTGGTGCCTAACAATAGGTAACCCACCAAAAGAATAAAGGACACAGTGTGTGCATTATAAGTTCTGAGCAAAATAACAATTGTTTGTAACACTAGTGTTAGAATGGTGTCCAAAGTTTAAGAAAATTTGAAGCATTACTATAGCTACCTATTTAATATAGACTTTGTACTTAAAAAGTGAAGTATCTGTAAATAACTGATATAACTATACTGGTTCCCACTCAGACTCCTTATCAATTTTAAAGCACCATTCATACACATTTCAGTGGCTTCTTGTTTCCACAGCTTTTCTTTTTACAAAAACAATAAAAAAGGCAGTAGTAAGTTAGCCACATTGTACAATGTACACACATTAATGCAATTTGTCACTTTTATTAGAGTATAGGAAACAGTGCTTCCAGGTAGCAGGGTGTTCATAAGTCTGTTCTTCCATACAGCAATACTGACTTTTGATCTCATATAAATGAGATTAAATCCTCACATTAGGAGGATTTACTAGAAAGTGATCACAGCATAGTACATGCATTTTTCTCCCAGTTTTTCCCAAATATTTGAAGGCAAGAAAAATGTGTACTTCTTCCCTAAATGACAGGTAAATTACCCCTACTGCAGATTCATCGGTGAGCCTTCTGTTCAAATTCACCAAAATGGCCTCAGTCATGCTTTATGCTCAGCCCATTAGTTAAAATACTGACCTTTATCTGAAATATATTGATCTGTTATTCAAGGACATCAAAGGAAATGTGTTCTACCTTGTGTGTATTAGCCGAACATATAATTTTTAAATGTAGTTAACACAGAGCAGGGCTTACTTAAGGAGGCAAAATGCATAAGGTAAAAGTTCAGTGATCCTTTCAGCAGACAAATGTTATAACATGTAATTAGCAGGGTGAAGCGGCTTAGACATTGTTTACACTGATATTGAACTATGTGTTTTTGTTCAGCCATTCTGTGAGTGGGAGGATAAAGCCGTGGGTAATTTGTTAACATCGGTGCTCCTGCCAAGCCCAGTGAAAACAAAATGTGGACATTTGTGCAGTTGAGAAAGCAAGGCTGCAGCACAAAATCAACTAGTCATCTCTGTTATCATTAGTCTTTTTTACCCTCTTACTTTATAGGGAACATTGCTCCTGAACAATACTTTATTTTTTGGAAAAACTCTTAAATTCCCCACCCTTTCTTTTTTCCCAGTGCTGTTTTTTTTTTTTTTTTAATCTCTCAGCAGTCCTTCCCCGTATGTCTGTTGCCTTATGTTGGTGGTGGTAGTAGCTGTGCAGGTAGGGAATATGAATTACCTGGCAGGCAGACACTGTTCTGCTTGGAAGGCTGCTGTCAAGATGGTGAGGATGGATGAGGAGAGACAGGAAAGCAATGAGACTGACAGTTTCAGTCAGCCTTCATCCTCCATTCATCCATCCATCCATTCATCCATCCATCCATCCATCCAGCCTGCTCCCTTGTTTTGCATTTTTTTGACCATGGTTCTGAAAACTGGTAAAATGTTAATTGCGATAAGGTTAAGAATCTCTGTGTGAATATATAATACACATAAAAAACTAATTACATTATAATTCAATAACTCTAGATTATGACATTTCATATCAAAGCAAATTAATAATGAGTCCGTTCTACTTTGGTGGTTAGTCATGTAGGGTTTAGTGTTGTTTATCAGAGTTCTGCTTCAGTGACGTGCGGTGAGGTGCAATGCTGGTGAGGCACTGACTTAATCATAATCAGATAGGCTATACAAATATAGACCACCTGCATGTTAATGTTTACATAAGAAAGTTCCGCGCATGCGGACAACGCTGGAGGCCAAAAAGACAATTATTTTACAAGCCATCCATAGCCGCGCTGCCGCGGTAGAATAATTCCGTTAACTCAGGAAATTTTAAACATGGATATTTAGGTAGGTATTATTAATTGTGTGCTATGCTCCACAGCAAAGGGAAAACCCGTTTTAGTACGGTTACATACTCGTTGCCATAGCAACTGACAACAACGCCCCTAAAAAAAGGACTGAAATATTTCCCACACAAAGAGCAGAACATTCAGTCTGTTGTAGTAGTTTGGTTTTAGGCCTAATGTTTATTTTTGCGATTATTAATACGTGATTGCTGTGGTAAAAGAAGAAAACTATAAATATATCGCTGCACTTTGTGTATGGATAGCTCCATGGCTGCTCGCTGTTACTGTCTCTTACTCTACAGTTGTGGAGTCACAACGTCTGGGATCATGAGCGCCCCCTGCCATGAGGCAAGAGAACTGCCTGCCTCGCCTCGAATCTGTTCTCTGCCATTTCTGATCGCTCCTCAGCACACGAAACACGTTACACACACAGTTGGTATACATACACTAAATTATGGAAAATCAGTTCATATATTAAATGTTTTTAATCATTTTATTGGCGACGTACAGACAGGAGGAACATGCTCCCATATAATGGCAGTTAGCAAGAGGTTGATCAATCTAAGGTGAGGCTCAGCTCGCTGCTACCTTACCAGCTTCGCTTCCGAGGATTTGAGTGGGAAAGTGCGAAAATTCAGCGATTTCAAAGAAAAAAAATAATCAAAACTGGTTAAGCTAAATAAAAAAAAACAAATACTTTACAGTACAAACCACAGGGTGAAAGTAGCAAAATAAATTATTTTATCATATTTTTCCATTATGGCAGGTGAGGCTCTACCTCACTTGCCTGCCGTGACCGCACGTCACTGTTCTCCTTAGGCTTTGCCATTTTTTGCTCAGTTTCTGACTCCTGAAATGATTATTACCAAAATGGTTGTCTCCAGGACCAAAGATGCAAATATCTCTCTGTTTATATGAGTTATTTGTTTAGTAAAGTTTGAAACAGTCAACTGATATTTATAATTTGTTGTGGATTGCAACTATGACTTTATACATCAGCCTATCTCACCACACCCCCAAGTTCAACTTGGGCAATTATACAAAGAAATATGTATCCTGTTTGGCCTGTAACATAGTCTATATTTAAAGTTTTGATCCCTTTTGTGATTATGTTCGACACCCTAGGTTTAATACATTATGCATGTGTAGCACATAGATGCCTTCTGAGTCAATACTTTGGTGAACTCTCTTTTGTTGTAATTACAGCTTTGATCATCTCCAGAGACTAACGTTTCTAACAGTTTTTCTTTGTACTATATCTCCAGCTCTGTCAGACTGGATTAGGAGTGATTGTGAATTGCAATTTTCAAGTTTTGCTTTAATAATGTAATGGTTTTACGAGCATTGCACTGTGAATTAGTTCATATAATGAGTGCAGCAGAAGTGCAGATCCACACATTAGTGGTCAACATAGTCATCTAATAATTTAGAATATTGTTATATTAGTGTTACCCTTTTCCTAATATTCTGTTTGGAGGATTTTCATTGATGTTGATGTTCCTACTTTTTTATTGAAAAAAACATGAGTCACAAAAATCACTTTGGATTCAAATATTTAGTTCTGTATTACATTTCCAGACACTACAATGATGAATACTACTATGTATAGTTTGCAGGATACTTATTGGACTTGTGACTTAATGATGCAAACTTTTGCCAATATTAGCTGTTGATGCAACATAGCAGACATCAGCCTGTAATAGCACTACATTTGCCAACATTCTACAAAGACTCTGTGCTTTTAACATGGTGCCTGCTCTAGTTAGCCTTTATCACTTTGTGCAGACCCTGACTCACATATAACTGGCTGTGAAGGTTTTGCATCCCTAATCCTACCACATAATGAAGTGAATAAGGTGCTGCAGAACAACTTTGGCTCCTTTAGTCATTATTTGAGGTGAAAAAAACACAGAGACTGAATATAATAGCACAATGATCAAACATTTTTTTTGTTTAACACTACATGTTCGGTGGCATTACCCTTTTGGAAAGTTGCTGTCTATTGTCTTAATACAACCTTCAACATCAAACTGCATTGTGTAGTAAGATTATTATTCCTCATCCTGACCAAGATAAGATACAAATCACTATAAAAACGATTTGTCTTTAATTTTTTTGTTTTCTTTATGCTTTTATTAAACACCTAAATCTTTCAGATCATCAAACTGATCTTTGCCTCCAGGACAAAGTCGAGCGACTCACAGCGTGGGACATGGACAACGAGATCCTAAACACAGCCAAGCCCAAGGAGTTAAGTGGATATTCAGCCACCACATACCTGTGGGCACTGAGTGGACAATGTCAAACATCTGTTTCCTTGGAGTCCACACTATTAAAAACTTGGTTGGGGATGTAAACACAACAGAACTGGCAAAATAAGCACAGCAAAGACTTATTTCTGAGAGTCCTTAGAAGAAACATGTCTCAAAAACCAACAGTTTTTGAGACACTTCGTTGAGACACTTCATTCAGGGCATTGTCTCTTGTTGCCTCTCTGTGCTGCCCTTCAGCTGCACAGCAGCATGAAGGAAACGTTTCCAGAGAATCCTAAAATCTGCCCAAAAGACCATCGGCTGACCTCTTTATACTCTTTATACTCATTTAATTTTGCAAGGGCAGAAGAAGGGGTGAATGAAACCATTCAGTTTGTGTTGGCCACACTTCCAAATATTGAATAAACATCAAGAGTCATTTTGTTTGACTTGGTACTTCACTCTTTCACAGTGGGGAATGGTTCTTTACAGTGCATGCAATTTGTGAAAAGCTTCTTGAAGCATTACATATCTCACAGCGAGATGTTAGTGATTGGATACAATTTAAAACTTCAAAAGAGTCTACATCTTCTGCAACCAATCATTTCTCAAGAGTAAACAATCCTGACCTTCTGTACAAAACACAGCATAGAAGAAGGGGCTGGTTTTTACCAGGCTAAGGATATCTGTAAGGGGGTAAATTTGTTTGTGTCAGCACTGTACTGAAGGTTCCTGTGAGAATCTTCTTTTTTCTTCTGTTGTGTTTGATGCACTGCTTCAATACTATGTTTTACTTACATCCCCTGAGAGTCATAAACTTATAACATTGACACTCAGCAACAAATTTATGCATTAGAAGTAAGGTGAGGGCAAAATAAATAAAAACCAATAGTGTTTTAGGAGGGATAATTATTTTTTGAAGAAGTTGGATATCTTCATGTTCTTATAAAATTTAGTTTGTCTTTCTACATTTACATTGGTCCTTTTTCTGTCTGGTCTCTCTGTCCTCGGTGTGACTCTGGTGCCAATAAGCTGAGGCAGAGGTATCAGACGGTGCACCCATGCAGGGATCCATTAGGCAAAAACCAATTTCACACAGAGCCAATTTCATAAATATGGAGTACGGGGCCTACTTTTAGCCATGCTTGACTAGCTTTTAGAGGAATACACAAAACCATAAACAACAAGTCTGTGCCTGAGCACCCCTCTTAAGTGATAGCAGGAGTGTGTGGCATGGGCTTAAGCATATTAAGTTGTATTTTTAAACAGTTTAATTAGAAGTACAATGAACGACTCTTTCACTCAAAATCCAAACAACAGCTAATGGAGGATGTGTGATTAGTTATAGAATGTGTCAGCTATCAATACTGGTGTTTATTTGTTGTGTTAGGTCCAAAAGGTGCAAAAAAAAAAGACCCATTTTGTCTGTTTACTAAACTCACGAGAATCTTAATTAGTCACACCTTTTCAGCTTCTTATTTATCTGTGCAGCCAATTACTAGGCAGACGTTCATTGCATTTAAGATAGCAGCTTTGATTTTTAAAAATTGCCCATGTTCAAACAATTGATGGGTTTGTGACATTGAATGTGTCATGGTAGATTTTAGTACAAGAATAGTTGATGAGTGTTTCAGAAACTGTTCACCTACACAGACTCCTATATTCACCCAGACATTCTGTCCGAAGTAAAATTTGAAAACGCTCCAATATTTCTTACAAAAGTAAAGTCTGTTTCATGACGATCTACATAGTTTCTGTAAGACCTTGATTGGTGAGTATGACAAGCTATTATCAATTTCTGACATGACTTAGTTTTAATCACATGAAGTAAGAAAGAAAGTAGTTCTTGAATTTGAATATAAAATCTAACAAAAGAACAAAATATGTTTTCTAGTCACTGTCTCAAGTTGAATTAGACCAAACCTGTCGTGTTTTAGGTCAGTTATAAATACCTACATTATTTCTATTTACTTAGTGTCAGAATAATGAAAGAAAGAACACGTCAAAGACTTACTTATTACCATCCACACAAAAACTATATTTATGACCTGCATGTATTTATAGAAAAACTGCTGGATTGACAGTTGTCCAGTCAACTTTTATTGTCACCTTCCACAAGAAGAGACAGCCACAGCTAGCCAATGCTAAAGAAGCTAACCATTTTCAGAGTAACCAAGCATACTTTAGGAAAGTTGTGTATACAGAAAATGTGTGGTAAAACAAGGTATGCAAGCTGATTTCCACTGCTAGTGATGATTTTGGGTCCATGTTGTCTGCTGGCATTGGTTCACAGTGTTTTATCAAGTCAACATCAATGTGTAACAGAATATTTTAGAGCACTTCATGCTTTGCCTTATCATCCTTGATGGGAGGTTGATTTCTTTTTTTCCTTGTTACCTGCCCACACGGTCAGCATTAAGAAAGGACACCCATTGGAGAGATGCTTCGAGATTTACAACCAGTAGTCTTCAGCTGGTATTAGATCCACAAGAGATACTAAGCACAAATGTATTCAGAACATGAAATCCAACTATTAGATTCCTTATGCTAAACTACATCTGAACCAGATAAAATGTCAGAAGTGTGTTACCTGGACTAAGGAGTAAAAGCCAAGGGTGTTGTTCAGTTACCTGGTGTCTTCACTTGTAATATTTTACTTTATAATGAATTTATACAAGATAAATAAAATTAACTTCTTTAAATTTTAATTCTGAAGATAAATTAAACTTTTGATGATATTAAAGTTTATTGAGAAGCACCTGTATAAACTGGATGAGATTTGGCTTCATTTAGTTATATTTTTCAATTTTAATCTAGTAGTAGTTAAACTGTTCTAAATGGATTCCAGAGATGACTTGCTATATCCAATTATATATTTCTTTTATTATTTTAATGTTGTGAATTGTTAAATAGACATGTTGACTCTGGGAACATGTTGCCTTGGAGCATGAAGGTTTTGAGTTCAAATCTCTGGCTGGCGGCTTTCTGCATGGAGTTTGCATGTTCTGTTTGTGTATGTGTGGGTTCTCTCTGGGTACTCCAATTTCTTCTTAAACTCCAAAAGCATGACTGTTAGGTTAGTTGGTCCATCGACATTGTTCTTAGATCTGTGTGTGTGATCTAAGAACACACACTTTTTTTACTTCTGTGATTCTCTGCTTACTGGCAAGGACGTTCCCCGCCATTCAACAATGACGGCTGAAGATGGGCACCAGTCGACAATGACCCTAGACAGATAAGTGGGTATATTCAAGGGATGGGAGGATAATCAGAACATAATCATAATCAGAACAATCAGACAGTTTGATTTTAAGAAAGCTAAGATTTTAAATGATTAAGAAAGCAGTTGACAGTTATCCGCAAATACATTTTTTAAGTATCTCAGTGTATTATGCACCAACAAAATATTCTCTCTTTAAGTATTTATTCAACAAGTAAATGCCAAAAAAGTGTATTTTTACTGTCCAGTACCTATTTTTCTCCAAAATGAACTCAAAGCCTCAGAGGAGTAACAAAAATAAAATTTTAGCACTGTTGAGATACAGAGGCAGAATGCCTGCTGTTGAGGAGAGAAGCTGCAACATCAAGGTGAGTCAAAACAACTGAGGAACCTTCAAGTTTGAAGCCTGCAGCCTCTAAGGCTGACCTCAGTGGTTTGCATTCTCTTCTGTAAACCAGAAGCAGCATTATCTCTTTGTTTGACCCTGAAGCCATGTCTTATTTTGTCTTTTTTATGGCTTCAAAGAGGCAACTTTCCACTGTGGTTGCACCATATTTAGAACAATCTGTTCCAAGAAAGTGGGTCAATCGTGACTTAGATAAAATGGGTTCTTATCTAAATGTCTTTGCTATCAATGGTGTTACATACTGATTGGTCATTTTCTTGCTGTTCCAGGGCTCATTAAAGAGCTTCTTGATAATATTGTATAACTTATGAAATCAAAACTGTGGAAAGCAGAAACTTATATTATTTCTGGAGGTACTGTTTGGGTCATAACCTTTTAACAATTACAATAAGGCTTTGTTTTGAAACAGAATTCTTTAATGAAAGCTTAGTGTGTTAGACTGCAGGTAAAATATTTAATTTTTGTGTCCACTTAATTACCCTTTACACAAATCTACTTCTTGGGTAGCAATTAAATAAATGATTGTGGCCTAATTGTCCTAAGGGCAGGTAATCAATACAGTTTGTTAATTCACTATCAATGCAAGATTTTTATTGAGATGCACTTAAAATGCATGCATGCTTTAAATAATTTGTGTCCTTTTATTTAACAAATAAGCTGACAAAGTTATGCTAAAAACCTTACAATATAATGCAGGAAAATATTTCATTTATTTGCAAATCCGGTTCAAGTGAATGAAGTGATTGATTATTCCAACAATCACTTCAAAACCAAAAAGGGTTAGAACAGGACCTGTGGATGTGTGTAATTACTATGGTGCAACATTTAAATGGCTGAGATAGAAACTAAGGTCTTATGCTAAATGACTGTCAGAAATGAAATTCAGAACATTAAAATTGCTTAGAGAACCACACATAATATGGCCAATAAAAGCTATGATCTGCATCACCATTAACCAAACAGAAACAAAATAAGCTTGCACTTTTTTTTGATATGATAATGACAATTTGTCAGGCCACAATAAACTAAGGCCAACTTACATTTTAAGCCAAACCCTGGGTGTTGCCTGGGTGTGTGTGTGTGCCCCCCCCCCACCCCCCCGGATTGTCCCTTAGGGAAATTGTAACAATTTTATTACTTTCCTTTAATCAATTTTATTATTCTATATAAGAAAACATTCCACTTGATTAATAGGATAATACTTACCATAAAAGGTCCACTCCAGATTTTCTTTTTCTAGTTACGTGCAACTGCATACTGCACATATACATAAAAAATATTGCTTCTTTTCTTTGTTTGGTTCTAATTCAAGTCTACTTTGCATCCCCTTAACAGAACCAAATATAGAGAAGCAGTATTCAGTTTTTATGCATTACATATGTGGAACAAACTTCCAGAAATAATAATAATAAAAACAAAAAAGACTGTTTCTTTAAATCAAGGCTTGTTTTGAGCATGAATGACCTTCCTTAATTACTTTAAATAAAGGAACCCATGGACTCATGTCCTTCTTAATTAGATGAACACACAGAGTTTATAAAACCTAACAGTTTACAATGAATATTGGTAAGTACAGAAGATAAGTAAAAGTTGAGCAGAGTGAGAATTCAATCCCAAATTGGAGTCTAAATGAGAACTCCACATCGTCATTTATGTAACAGACGTAATGAAATTTTAAACACAACTTTGGCAGAAAAGTCGATTTAAGGAGTTATTTTTAAAACTGTGCTCTGATGTGGAAAATTATCCTTTTTCAAAGCCAATTCATGATTTGACATGTGAAGTTGATAATATCTAGCTACTTTTCTCAGGTACATTTACATCACAGTTTGTTTTGTCTTTAATACTTCTAAAAGTAGCTTTGCAGCATCATACTTTCAACTTCTGGTTAAGTGATGTTTTAATAAAGTAGTGCTACTCTTAGTTGAGTCCAGTTTGTGTGGACCCTATGCTAAGTGGTCATTGGATAACAAACTAGGTTCACCATGGATAGGGGGCCATTCTTTAGAAGACAATTTCTCTTCCTATTTAATTTTACTGATTTTCATTTTATTCTTTACAAAAATAAATTTTAAACACAAAGTCATAATTTTGTCTGTGGGATAACGTAATATTCATAAACTAAGCAGATGTTATGATTTAATAGCTACTGAGTACACATGTAGCCTTTTACCAAATCCTTTTTTAATCTTACATGAGTAAAATTTTTGGCTTCTCTGGAAGTGGCCTTACAGTTGTGACACAAATGAACACTATCCCAACTTCAATTAAGCTTTCTGTTTATCTTGTGTAAGCTAAAAGTTTTGATTTGTGTTGCAACAGACAGTTTTGTCCACTAAATAATAGATGTAGCCATCTTCAATATACGCCTCGTTGTCTGAAATTGACAGTGCATTTGATTCATTTTGCAGTCCATGTCTATTACTGGCTAAGTTCTACCGCTAAAAAATTTCACTGGATGGTAATATGTTTATCTCACTTTGGTGGTAATTAATTTACTCAAAAACATTTTTTTTTTCTGGATAGTATGAAGCTTACTTGAGATCTGTGCTAGTTTCAGGTACAGCTACTTTGCAAAGCCTCTATATAATGTAAATTCACTAGCATTAATTGAAGGTGGGTCGACTTATTGCTGCTTTGAAGAGTTGTCCACCGTAATTAACAGCAAGAAGAACATCTTTGCATAAGAAGAAAATAAGCAGAAGTAGATGGTAGCAGGGGGCCACTGAGTGGAGGGAGAGTACCAAAATATCATCCTGTTTTTTTTATTGCATCTATTTGACTATATTTTTGTGCAGACTCAAAGACTATTTTATGTATGACAATTTTATATCTTTGAAAACAATTTCTCAATTGCAATTTCTCAGTAATTGGAGACACATGTTGGGCTGTGCTTGGATAGGGAAGCTGGGAAGCCAAACCATTTACCTGGCATGGTTTAGAGCTCAACTGTTTTTTTTGGGGTTTTTTTTAAAAGAAGCATAATACAGAATGTATGATGTCGGGATACACACATTATGTTTACACTACTATAGCTACACCCATGCTCCCATCTGAAGCCCAATATGCTTCCTATATTAATACCTACAAATAATACAATTGCTATGAAATAATACTATATACTTTCTACATACTAATGCTCCCTTTGGCTGTCAGAACTGTTATGTCAGTGCTTGGAATCCACTGGACAACTAATGGTGTGGAGGGGTATCTGACATTGAGATCTTAGCAGTAAATCCTTTACCCCCTGAGAGTTGTGATGCAGGGATGCTGTGGATCAAACCTGTTTGTCTAGCAGATCCACAGATACTTGATGTCAACAACTCAAAGTCATTGTTTTGCTCTTTGAATTATTCCTGATACATTTTATATCTTGAATTATTTCAGGAAGGAATCCCTGTCTTTAATCTTCCTCTGGGCACAAAAAGTAGAGACTGAACAGATGATCTCAGAGGTCACAGGGGGGTGTAAGGAGCTAGTAGTTCAGTAATATAAGGTGATGTAAGCCCATTCATTGATTTAAAAACTAACAAAATCTTTAAATCAACTGAATACCACAGGTAACCGGTGCAAAGAACAAAAATTGGAGTAACATGATCATATTTGTGGGTTCTGCTGAAGACTCTAGCTGCTGTGTTCTGAACTAATTGGAGATCACTGAGGGATTTTTGAGGCAGACCAGCACATAGAGAATTGACAAGAGACAAAGGAAGGCTTGAGCATCAGAGAAAGAGATCACTGATCTTACTTTGGGAAAATTCCTATTCTGATAAAGGTAGTCTTAACACTATTATTATATAATGTTTTGAGAAACTCAAATTAGAATTTCAAAAGACGCCAAGGTTCCTGCCCCATGGGTACAACTGAAACTGGAAAAGTTGAGAAACAGTAATGGGATCTTAGGGAGCCTTGGGACCAAAAAACCAACATAAACATCACTGACATGTTCTTTTCATGGAAACTCTCTGACTCCATTCAGCCATCACAATTTTGCCTTTATCAGACAGACTAAAGCTTATCCATCTTTTGAAGACAAATGTTCGACTGCAGACAACAACACCAGCCTCTAAGAGAAGTTATGATGAACAGATCAGTGTTATTCACTTAATCTAACTGTGGTTAAAATGCTGTCCCTGATTGTTGTAAATGTTCACGAAGCAGGCAACAAAAATGTGCTGATTTTGTCATCAACACCAGAGTTTTTAAATTAAATTAGGCGAGTTGTAATGAGCTGAGATAAACTATAAAGATGCTTAACATGGCCTGGTTTAAATTTAGCAACACATCTAGAACTTTTTTAGAATATTTTCACAATGCAAGCCCCGCTAAACGAGGTTGAGGGATGTACTCAGAGTGGCAAAGAAACAGAGGAGAAGCTAGGGATCAGATTTAACAGTAGCCTGTGGTGAAATATTTACTTGGCCTAGATTCATATCTAATGAGCTTAAAGAAACACAGTTATGAAAACCAAACCGGAGTTAAATGTTTAATGTTGTGTTGTTGTGAACCACACGAGAGAGGCCTACACCCTTCTTTAAATGAGCTCATCATTCTGTTTTCATATACATTTGCTGAGTTTAAACATGGTTTTTATGCTTTCTTCATGTGCAACATGGCTGTTGTCCTCTGAATATAAACAGACTGAAATATTATCTTTTTTTAGTCAGATAACATTAGACCAGTGTTTATCCTCTTTTATGCCCTTCTGCTGATTGACTTCAAATGTGTTGTGCTTTTTGCCTGTCTTAATTATGCTGTGAAAAGTTTTACTGCTATCGCTGCTTGATAAGTTTGAAGTCTTCCTCCATGCATAAACAAGGCCTTTCCCAGTTGGAGCTGTTCTGCAATATGAACTTCACTAACCCATTGTCTGTATGTCTTTTTAATTAGTAAATATCTATTCATTGAGCCTGTTTTAAGCCCTACACTTTAGGGGACCCACATTGCACTTTTCTAGATTTGCAGCCCAAGGCCAGTGAAAGAAAACTCAAATAAAACAGGGAGACAGAAAGAGACCCCACTGGTTACAAACCTTATGATGGGTTTAATAATCTGACAAAATCTATCATTTTTATGAAAGGCTTTTTGTGTTTTTAGACCTTTTTTCTCTTTTACTGAGCTACATCTGTGCCACTAAAGATAAAGTGAAAGAGCACGAGTTGTTTGGGAATTGCAAAGCTGTTGCTCCTTAGGAAATGCAGCTTAGCAGAATCTGCAGTGTAAAATGGGCTTTTGTTGTGTCAGTCTTTGTTCTGAGTTTAACATTGTTCACAATAATCTGCAATCATGCACCTAAACTCTTGCTTTTAAAAGGCAAGCTTGTGCCATTTGCAACTTGTCCTTACAACAAAAATAAAATTTAGAAATACATTTTGATGGATGGAAAGAAGGAAGGAAAAAGGGAAGGAGGAAAGAAGGAAGAAAGGTGCTTTCTTCCTTCTATACTTATAAAACTTATAAAACTATACTTGATTGATAGTTTTTATACTTCTCTTGTTTTCCAACCATTAAAACTAAATATTGAGTTAGGATACCATTTTTTGATGGAGACATTAATTATTATTGCACAGAGTAAATTTAATCTACATAGCAATCAAGATGGCAGTGGAAGACTGAAAAAGTGGTTTCAAAAACAAAAGTTATTAGAATACTGGTTTGTTGAAAGCACCACTGCTAGCACAGATTTACATGGTAATACGTTCCATTACAAAACTTTACGTGTAAACTCCTCATCTTGAACTGCTCTGACTGCTTAAAGTATTAGTGAGCCCAGGCTGTGGTGCCAAGTGGTTAGAAGCTTGCAAGCATAATGCTATGATAATATGAATAGAACTTTTCCCTCGAGTATATTATAGAGCTTCATTGTGAGTTTTAGCAAACTGTAGGTCTTCTCAGACTGCCCAGGTGTGGGTGTGCTCGTTATGGATCTTTGAAATTCTGGACAAAGCTTCAGTTATAGCCTTCACACCGTGTTCAGGGAAATCTCTCCGACATCAACAGAATACTAACACCACTCCTCCTTGACATTTAATTGCTTCTACCCATCTTGTTAAACAAGAGCTGTGATTGAGCTCAGTGGAAGTTGTTTTTTTAATGCAGATTGCCAAATGCACTTTTTAAAGGCACTTTAACTCCTCCCTTGAAACCTGAGGGAAAAACATAAAGGAGAATTTGCTATCATTGCATTTTCTCTCGCAAAGTGTTCCTAATTGTGTGCTAACAAGGAACTAATTCGAATGTGGACTCATCAAGCAAGCTTTCATGTTTAGGAATTTGATGTAATTCAAGGTTAGAGTAATTAGTGTGAGAGGCTGATGAAATCTGTCAAAATAGTGAAGAATGGTTTAATATTTAGGCCACACTTCTTCCGCTAAACAGGATTAACAGTCACAGGTAATCTTGCTCGGACACCTCAGTCCTGCAAAATCACTTCAAAGGTCTGCAATAAATCAGCTAGAGTCTTGCAATTGTACCCATACTCTTTAAGCTAGCTTTTTTTTTTTTTTTTTTAAAAAAAGGTTTTAATTTGGGTTTCAGCATAAAGGAGGGTGGGGGGGATATGAATGCTTCAATTACTCCACCAGACAAGATTTCCATTAAAATACATTAAAGTTTGCAACATTACAAAATGTGAAAGAGATCAAGTTGTATGAGTACTTTTTCATTGTTCTCAGTTATAATCACAGAGATCCTCCCCTCCCCAACACACAAAGATGAACACTAAGATTAACATTACACAACAGAGAAATGTCTTTTCCCAGTCTGTTGTTCTACCTATTACAACAACGTATTTTTCCTTTTTTTTAAAAAAAAAACACTTCAGTGTCATGGCTGATTAAAAAGCTTTGTGAATTACAAAAAAAGAAAAAAAATAGTACAACGTGCTGAAATGAAATCTGTCACAAAAATATGTGCATTTTTCCAAATTATAACTAAGTCATCAAAACATTTGTGCTAGTTTTTAACATGTTTTTGTATATGTCCTTAGGCCTGAGACAATAATGTGACTCATCACACAGTTATGCTCTCTCTTCGAAGCCCCACTTGCTCCTCACCACCATAAATTATTCATTCAGAGCAGTATGAAAAACCCATGTCAATTAGCCAGGTTTATTTTTTTTCTCAAATGAAAAGCAGCGGGTCTCTCTCTTCATGCCAACCAAAGGAGTTATGTGGTGAAACAGTGCATTATTTAGCATTTCTGGTCATGACTGCTCAGACTACATGGCCTCATTCTTCTTTTAAAAAGGAACAAAGGGACAATGTTGGTTATTCTCTTTGATTTGAGCAGGTTTTTCTCTCTTTTTTTGTCATTTTTAGCAAGGATAGACTCAAGGTTTACCTGCTGTGTTATTATTGCTGTGACTGAATTTAGTTTTCAGCACCTCTTTGTGAGCACTATGTTTCACATATCTTCACTCGTTTCAAAAAGTAATTACTGAATGTAATTTTTCCTATCTGTCTGAGCATGTAATGTCAGCAACACTACTTCTGCTATGATCAATCTTAAAAAAGCAAGGTATTTGGGACAGAAATTTTATTAGTGCAGGGGAGGAAACAAAGAATAATGAAAAAAAATTCTGAAAAGCCTAGACTGAGCACTGGACACTCCTTCAGAAGGGTTTTTACCATACAGTATACAATGCTCCTTTTCCATGTGCTGTCCAAAATGTCATCCTTTCTCCGCAACTCAGTTCTGTTCAGTGTTTCTTGAATTTAAATAGTGTGACTTTAAAAAGAAAAACTGTTTTCTATAACCTTCATATATACTCCTTCATATAAATGAACACAAAACACTTGCTTCTTTAATATTGTCACAGTATTAAAATATAAAAAGTTTTCTAATTTCATCAGTGATTAAAGAAAGTAATTTAAAGATGATCTGCCTATGCTTACATCTATTTAGCCCCATCTGCCAAAAACAGTTTTGATGACAATTTTTTTTCCCCAGAGTGTCTACCTATAATCTATGATAATATCCACACGTATCCTACGTGTGGATATTATATTGATTTGGGTTTTTAAAGAAGCATTTCTCAGTATCTTTCAAAAACTAGAATTTGTGTTTGAGTTTGAAATCATTGTGTATTTTCTTGATCCACACAATCAAAACTACACACACAGATTCAAATATACACAGTTCCACTAATACTTGAGAAGATGTTCTTAATCAGATTCTACCTTGACTAACTTGTTTTGTAGTCATGATCGGAACAAAAATAAAGAAACATGGATATTTAACCATTTTTATTATTATTTTTAAATGTGCTTTTAATCTCTGTCTTGTATCTAGATATGAGCCATCTGACACAAACAGGTTAATCACAGAGAAATGACATTGATTAGAAAATGGCTTTTCATAGTGTGGAGTGTGTCAGCCCTGGAGGTGCCAGACCTCTTCAGGATGGTACAGGAAAAAAAACAACTGAAAAAGTAACTGGGGACACATTTAGCTAACTTAACCAGGCTTATGCCAGAGACAAAGTGGATATATTTTTAGTACCTAAAGCTATGGTGAGTCTGGGCCAAGCACAATAAAAAAGAAGGAAGTACATTTATGGAGTATTGCCAAACATAACTTTAAAAGTTCTGCCAAGAATAGCGGCTGAATAACCAGACTGAATTATGCTGGAAGCTACAAAAAAAAAACTGCAAATATTTAGTCGTGTAAAAGTTCTTAACACTAGGAAATCAGCCAAGGCCCTCTCAAATTCTTTAAACTATCCTAATTTGTTATGATTATACCACTTTCATGGTTTAACCTTTGTTTTTGTTTTCATATTTATAAACACTAGCAGAATTGCTGGTAGTTTGGAGGTGTTTGTTACACAGCAGGGAGTACTTTCCTTTTTATTCCTCCATTTTAAGAACATTAAGTCCAGCTTTGAGGTAACAAATATTTCCAAAATCTTTGAAAAAAAAAAAAATATATATATTTATTTATTTATTTTACTTAAATTCAAAGGTTTCATTTTGTCCATCATATTTTTTTTTATTCCACAACACGTTGGTTCACTTCTGGGGGGTTTCAAAGCGATGGCACACATAACAAAACCTTTCTGTGTTTGCTAACAATAACAGAATATGATTAGATTTAACCAGGCCACACTTTAATCAAAGGTGGATTTGCAAACATCATGATCGAGACATAAGCTTCTATCAGCGAGTTGTTGTCAGCAAACAGCCCTGTTGCTTAGTAACCATGCCTGCAGTGAATCATGACTCTAATGGCCCTGGGCTGCTCAGGTAGAATTAGTTCAACTAAGGAGGAAATGAAAAAAAAAAAAGAAATACATTGCTGCTTAATGAGAACTTAAATGTTATTTTTGTCTTCATGAGATGGAGAATGTGGACACATCTGTAGCTGTCATAACTGTTGAAGTAAAACCTAAAATGTAGCAATCATTAAATCAGTGTTTTATCTTATTAATCACAAAATCCATTTGTCAATGGCTAATAAATATCCAACACATCTGAAATACAGAGATACTTGGTAAACTGGATCTTTGAGGTATTTACAGTGAGGTGTGAGTTTATTCAAGAAAACAAAACAAAAACATTAAATTATTTCAATTCAGTTATCAAAGAAAATATTAAGTTGATGTTTTCCTACAATTTAATCCTACATCAAGAGTCAGTTCTCAGCACAAGTGCTGTTTGTGAATGCATTGTTGCACTAGACTTTTGCATTGTCTGTCATTTTGACTGGCGGCATCAAAAAAAAAGTTGTCAATTTGTAAAATAATATCAATGACATATGTTCAACTACACTTAATTTTTATTCTGTTTAACGTTGAGTTTGAAAAAGTAGATGAATACATGCAGGTTTTTCTTCACAATAACACTGGAAAACAGTGTTGTTTTCCAGTTTTAAACAACACTGGAAAACTAGAATTACATCTGACACTTCTGCCACAGCTTTGAAATCAGGGAACTTTTCTCCAACTGAAATGACCAGAAGTCAGAATAAGTGTTTTTCTAATCCAACAGGCTCTTGCTTCAGCTCCTTTTGCACCAGTGTTTCAGCATTGAGTTCACTGTCTTGGTCAGAGATGATACTCAGATGAGATTTATGTTTTTTGATTGATTAATTGACAGTTACTTTCGTAATGTAGCTGCTCTACGTGCAAAGTTGAAAATGTCTGCGCATCTAGACCAGATGGTCAGGTGTGTAAATTGTAATCCTTCACAATGACAGATGGCCTTCAGGCTTTTCCATCGCGGCTTATCGAAATGGTCAAAGATGGCAAATAATGTGATCCTTTTTAAAAACACGCTTCCAGTTCTTTCCAGTGAAAGAAAAAGATGATTTTAATCGGCATCCCTACATCTGTAAATGTATAGGTAAAATATAACATCAAAAATGTCTCTTATATGTAGCAGAAGTGTCTATGGCTGAAGTTTAAATATTCAAAATTACAATGAAGATGGACATACAAGACAAGAGGTATATATCTCTTCATATATATATATATATATATATATATATATATATATATATATATATAAAGAGAGAGAGGAGGGATATACATTTAT
>CAEFZY010067821.1:0-24696 GCA_903066815.1 Brachyrhaphis roseni
TGGTAAACTTGTTAGCATGTTATTTATGCTATAGTTATCTGAATAACTCTTAATATGTTATGTTAACATACCAGGCATGTTCCCAGTTTGTTGTTCATGTGTCATGTAACGTTAGCATACCGTACAAATATTCAGCCTGTTGTTGCCTCTATTCTATTTTTATTGCCTTTCAAGATGACATGTCTGTTCTTGGTGTTGAATTTTATCAAATAAATTTCCCTCAAAACTGCAACTTATACTCTGGGGTGACTTATATATGTATTTTTCTTCTTTATTATGCATTTTATGGCTGGTGCGACTTATACTCCAGAGCGACTTATAGTCCGGAAAATATGGTAATCTAAACCTGTTAGGGCTATAAATAACTCTGGCCTTATCAGTCTACCTCACACAAGTTTTATTACTGTTAATATATAGTATCTGACTAGGAAATCTTTTCAAATGCCTACCATTTGCCAAGAATATAAAAAAAACAACAAGTATTCAATAGTTCTTTTTACTGATAAAATATGCATTTTATATATAGAAGACAGAGGAGAACTCACCCCAATGTTAGATGTGCAAAGTTCTCCAGCTTTCGAAGAGTAAGGGATGTAAACAGCAGGTACCCCTGAAATTTTCCCGTTGTCACTGTAACAAGCGCTGATTATGTCCACCAGCCTCTCATTGATGGAGTTCATGGGATACATGCACAGAGCTGATTCACTGTCGAGGTCATCCGAACTTGCCACCATGAAGAGGACTTTATGCCATGGGCTTACCTTCCCATACACAGTGGACTCAGTCATGGCCCGCGCCAGTTCTTTTCCAGGAGAAGCCACAAAAGCCGCTTGGACTTTGTTGTATTGATTTTCTGCTCCACATTTGAGCTGAAGCTCTGTGTAGGAGTAGTAATGTTGGTCGTCTTCGCAGAGACGGGACACGAAGGTCAGGTTTTTGGTATCCACACCATCAGTTCGAGACAAGAGAAAATATATGTGACCGTCCTCTTTGAAGGCGTGCCTGAAATCATGAGAGTACTTTATATTAAATGGCGGCTGTATTGTAGAAGCCTCAATGATGGTCTCAAACACGACCCATTCCTTGTATTCATCGAGGATTCGCGTGCTGATGAGTTTTGAACTGTCAGAGTTTCTGTAGTCCTTCCCCACAACAAACACGTTGAAAGTTTTGCCATCTTTTTTGTAGTAGGACATGATTCCCACCACATTGACATTATCCTCTACGTTAGCAACGTAAGTCCTCTCTCCTTTACTGTCACAGTAGTAAATCTCCTGCTCCACGTTGGACAGGTTGAGGAGGGAGCAGATGCCTCGATAGCGACTGCCACAGGCTATAAGTGACTGATTAGATGGATGGATTAGCAGAAGCTTGTTGAGATTGGGCATCGGCTTCGTGTTCTGGCAGGCTGACGCTGGCGGTGTGCAGGTAGGCGAGTCTTCTTTGGGACCCGTCTCGGCACGGGCCTGCAGCTTGAGGGAAGGGCCGAGCTGGTAGATGGAGTTGTTGGCTCCCAGATAAATACGGCCCGTCCGGGGGTCTTGAACCACATTATTAATGGTGGTCTCAGAGTTGAAAACCGGGTGGGGTGCGTTGCTGCTCTCCTCCTGGGCTTGTGATATTGATCGGCATAAGAGGACGAGAAGAAGGGAGACCCAGCTTGCCATCTCTGTTGGGAACAGGAAAGGAGAAAGTGCTTCATTATTAATGAAGTTAAATGCATATAGAAGTGCACTCTAAAGGCCACAAACACTGGAGCTCAACAGCATTTGAGTGGTTAACATAACCCCAACACAATAGTGCATATAAACCAAGAATTTATGTTAAGGTCAGGGTCAGGAACATTTCTAATACACAGCCTGCTGTCAGAGAGAATCACATTTTAACTCTCTATGTCATGACTTCTTATTATTTTTGGGGAGAAAAAATGTCTTTGGGAGCTTGGTGGTCCCTGACTACATATCAATCATAAAATCGGACCCACCCAGCTCCCAGAACCATATCTAGGTTTGTTGCCTCAGGGCCTAGAGGGGG
This sequence comes from Brachyrhaphis roseni, assembly GCA_903066815.1. Classification (NCBI taxonomy): domain Eukaryota; kingdom Metazoa; phylum Chordata; class Actinopteri; order Cyprinodontiformes; family Poeciliidae; genus Brachyrhaphis; species Brachyrhaphis roseni. The sequence goes on from CAEFZY010067821.1 coordinate 2,035, forward strand.
TCTAAACACTGAGGTTTTCTACAGTGATTATGAAAAGTTGTATAAAAATCATTACTTGTGAAATGTTTAACAAAAAATCTTTTCATCTTGTGAGCTGCATGTATCACTACTCCTCCAGGTTATTCACAAAATTGGCTATTGCATCAGCAACACTAACAGTGAACTGTGATTCATAATCTCAAACATATCAAGGTATTTCTGGAGTTCAGCTATTGGGGTAAAACATAAAATAAAAAAAAACTGCCTCCAGCTAAGACCATGTGCAGTGTAGGTGTTTGTGTGTGACTCAGATCTGTGTTCCAGTTATAAAAAGGTCATACTATTTTGGATTTAACTGACTTAATATCAAAAACGATCACTGTTCTGCTCAGATGGGGGTGGTAAATAAAGATTGAGGCCAAGAATGAGGTTTATTTAAAGTTCTTGGCTTTCAGCCAGTTTCATTTGGACTTTGTCCCCCTCAACACACAAACACCTCCGAAAACAATGTGCTGAGGAAGAACAGCGTTTTGTCTCAGGAAAACATGATCACACAATATCATCGCGGCGTACAGACAGCATCATGTACCAGGACACAGCAGGTGCCTGCGGAGCCTTCGCTCACTGCTGTTTGCCCAAGCTGTGGTAAATATGGAACTGCAGGTGGTTTTGCAGCAGCTATTGCCCACACAACAAATGTGTGTCTGCGACTGAATGCAGTTTCGAGCTTTCACACTCTGTAGTAGCCTCCTTTTTTATTTCACCTTGCCAGTCAAATCCACAGGCACATTCTGTCAAATGAAAGCCCCCCGATGAAACTTGCCAAAGTTGTGTTTTATTGCCTTAACCTGCCGTTGTTTACTCCACTAAGTGGGGAGACCACTGATTAGAAACTTGACTGAAGAGGGGCGGGGGAAGCGCGTTAATTTCACCAGAAAAACTCATTTGCATTTAAGTGCCCACAAATCGATTCAATGATTTTATTTTACTTTGGAGTTACTGCCACAATCTTTCTTCCCACCTTGGCCAATCTCACTGCATAAATGTATCAAGCCCTTCATTTCGCAGATTAAAATATTTCCATTAAAATTGAAATGGTGCAGTAAAATCCCTGTCTTTGCTTATTCGAGACAGAAAAGTGTGTGGTTGTTTGTTTCTTATAGCTTTAATTAAAAAGAAAGGGGCAGTCGGTGTTCTGTCAAAGAGCTTTCTTGAGGTTACACACATGCTGCACAGGGAGGAGAAAGAAGAAGAAAAAAAAACAAGTGAACAATAATTTCATTTCAAAGTGACAAAAATTCAATTTCAAAGACATTTCTAGTAGCAATTATGAGCCTGTCTCAGTTTGAAGAGATGCCAAGAAAACTTTAATGTTCAGGTTTTCAAGGAAACACCACAAAAACTGCAAGAGCTGCAAAACAGCCTTGCTGCCACAAATTGTCGGGGAAAAAAATAAGCAAAACGTAGCCATATAGTACCGTCAAGGAGATGTGTCATATAGGAAATTATTAAAAATAGACACCTTAAAAAAATTACCTTAAAATGACTGCAGAATTAAATGAATACATCTGTGAGCTGCTCTTAGCATAATAACGTTTGCTTTTAAAGGCAAGTAAGTGGAGATTCAAAACCGAAAGCATATTTGGATATGCTTTCGGTTATTTTAATGCATTTTCTTACAACACACCAGTCTTCCACAACAAGCTGATATTTAAGCTGCTTTCATAAGAGCAATGCATGTGTCCTGACATGCCATAAGACATTTAATAGGACTGAATGAGTAGACCTCAACATGCAACGTGCAACAAGTTTTGTTTAAAACTGGAAAGCACTCATTACCGATTGAAATAGCACAGACATAAACCTGACAGTTAAGCTTAGCTTCTTGAAAAATTGATTGGCACATGTGGCTACAAACTAAAATTTTCATAATTTTTCTGATTAGTGAGCACAACACAAGTACAGGCAAATACTTCATGCTAAGCACACATTCCAGTGAGGAACTCCTTGCTTTGGGAATGCTCGCATCTCTCAACGCTGAGAGAAGCTCAAATATTTAAGATCTGAACTCTAATCATTTTGTCTGTTTTGAAAAATGCTTTAGAGTCAGTGTGATATTGCCTCTTCTTCTACTTACAAATAATTAACACAGCAGAAAGTACAGAAAAAATGCTGCTGGTTATATCATCTTACTCGCCATTCTTGTACAGAAATATGAATCAACCTCGACCAGTTATTGGAGAGATCGTCAAAGATCGAAAGAAAAATAGATTGAAACTTGAAAGAGATCAACCATTATTAAACTGGCCTTTATAAGACAAAAAATGTTTGCCAAATAATTTTGACTGGAAATCAATAAAAAGGAAAAGGCATCCGGCAAAACCACCAACCTTGTGCCAATGAATTTAAATTGTTGTGAAAATCTATAGGACAAAGACAGAGCCACATAAAAATACTCCAGACGATAAAAGGGAAGACAAATTAAGGAAAATTGACTACAATAAGAAAGAAAGTCAGGACTGATGCAAATTAATTAGCATGATATCATACTGAAAAGTCCATACTTTGAGAATGTTTCTGCCTAATAAAACTTTAGCTACAAAAAACAAATTAAAAATTAATCTGAACTAACTGTTATAAACAGAAAAAAATTAGGTTGCTCAATGCCACTAATTATTTTTTGTCCATGAACAAACCACTCAGGCGTCCCTGTTGCTTAACCTGGTCACTATTTCATCCACACACACACACACACATTTCCATAAACCCACTTGTGTTTTCATCAGCTTAATTCTGAATATGAGATTTATAGAGGGTTTAAAGAGCCGAGGACAGACCGCTGCCTAATAGGGGTGGTACAGGTGAATTAGGACCCATTTCTCTTCAGACTAGCCCACGTCTCTTTTCTCCACATATTTGAAAGCTTTTATGAGGGAACGTGGCAACTGGGCATATCATTCAACACGTGGCCATTCAAGATAAATAAATAGCTGTTCAATTTAGCAGGGCCTTGTGCCACATCAGCCTCCTGCTAATGATGGCCTCAAATGGTCTGGAATAAATATAATGAAACACATCAGGCGCTAATAAAGGTGGCACATATGAAAAATGTCATCTTGTGAAAAAAAAAAACAAAAAAAAAGTTGTTGCTGAATTTTGCAAATCTCACGGGGGTGTTCAACTGACCCTGAATAAGGCATCTGATCCAATTTATCTTTGCATTACACAACATTCAAAAGAACATATTGAAGAGGCAAAACTCTTAATTAAAAAGACGGTTATCTTCCGACTAAATAGGTGTTTAACAATGGATCCTCCCCCAGATTAGGTTCAGAGTAAATGGATCCTGCACTCTTAAAACATGCAAACCCAGATTAAGGAGAATTGGTCAGTTTATTAATGCACAATGTAGTTAAAAAACCTCAAGAATAAGTTGCTAATTTCATTGGGTTTGGGTTTTTTTAATCCATACATTCCTACTAGACTTCCTAAATGTCCTTCTTGTTCTCTTTGTCTTGCCTTACGAATGCCTAAACAAACAATAAGATGCATCAACAACCAGGTTTTGGTCAGAATTAGCCAATTTTCAGCTTGAACTACAAATGAAGAGTAGTTGAACTAAAACAAATAAACACATCAGAGGTCTCTCTTAAAAAGGTGGTGTACACACAAGAAATGTGACCTGAAAGTGAAGTACGTCACTTTCCAAGAAAAGTTGTGAATTTACAAAAAACAAACTTGATAGGAGAATATGCAGTCTATTACCAAACTCTGACCAAAATTAATTCTAGCCTTTGGAGACAAGAAAAACTGAAGCAGCCCGGTTCCTGAGATATTTAATTTCACTCCGTAATCAGAGCCACAACTATATAAAAAAAATAGGTGCCAAATTAAATATTGTATTAAAGTCCACACAACATTTCAAAGTTTTCTCACAATTGTATTCCACTGGGCTTGTGTTTGTTTCTTTTTTTTTTTGTCATATCACTACTGTTGCTACCAAACATTATATTTTTTCAACTACACTGCGCTCACAACAATTTCTGCCTCGGTGAAATTCTGTTTCTCGACTTTTTTCTCCATGGGTGCCATCGTTGACCATAAAACAGAACTGATCCGCTCATGTAAATACGTCGTGGTTTTTGCCATGTGCCATATAAAACATAATCAATCAAGTGACACTTCATTCAAACTACTTGTTGTTAAATGCAACCTTACTGTGAAAGTTTAGTGAAGAAATGTGTGAGTCTTAAACTCCTTGAGATCGTTAATGCATCAGGGAATATGGCGGAGCTCCGTTCTCTGAAGCAAGATTTAAAAACACATTTTTATGAATGTTTGTTTAATTGCTGCACAGCAGGCTAGATGTACAATTTAGGTACATCTACCCTAAATTGCCACAAAATCTCCATAGTCTGGCTATTAATACCACCATTTTGTCAAATGGTCTCAGATACCATGCGCCAGCTGTTTCTGTGTGTGAGCTGTGGTGTACCAGCTGTGGTAATACTTGATGGAAAGAGCGTTACGAAAGTGGGACAACTACAACAACACCTAGACTCGCATCTTAAATAGCAGTTTCTGTTGACTTCCTGCTCACTGGTAAATCATTGCAGGCACAGTGCCTTTTTGACCTCAACGGGGTTCCATAGTTTGTTCTTTGAAACAGCCACACACTGCTAGTTTTTTATTATGTATTTACACCATATACAGTCCTTTAAGTTCACTCGTACACCGATAAGCATATCCGGATGAAACCTGGGGCTGCAGAGGTTGCCCAAGGACACTCAGACATGACTACTTTACTAATGAGCTACAGTTGCCTAAGGCAACAAAATTCCTTGGTTGGGCAAAGGATATAATGATGGTTTGTGTTAAAATATGCCATTTCTTAGAGTTAATGTAGCATACACAACAGGACATTCAATGATTTACAAAGCACCACATCATGTCTGGACAAACAGACTGTGTGCAATAACCAGAGACGCACAGACAAATCGGCTCAGATTGACTGACGCTGGACAGAGTGTTGGAAACTCAAAAGTTCAATATTTTCTCTTCAGTGAATGCAGCATGCACAAGTGCTATCATGCTGCAATAAAATGTGTAGTGCAAGAGCTGTTGCAATGGGAGGAAAACTATGCTTGCCATTTTTAATACTGAGTTAAACAGCTAAGTGAGAGAAAGAACCATTTGCTGCTGATGCATATTATTGGTTGCTCTTTTGCAGCTGCATCAGAAAGCAAGGCTAATGCTGGTAATCTTGCTTGCTATTTTATACTTTAGCAGTTTTGCCACAGGAAGTTAATTTGTTCCAACAGTGAAGCAGTTTTGAGTCAAATTGCTCTGGAACTGACTCCAGCAAATAATAAGACTGAACATAAGGCAAAAAAAAAGTTGAGCTGTCTTACTGCTACAGGTAGTGTACAATGTTTAATTTCGACTGACTGAAGCAAAGTTAGACAGCGACTTCTCTCTCACGCACATGATGTAACGTCACCTCTGCTCCAATACTATGATTAGTTTCACGCGAAAAGAGCTACAACTCTTTTAGAAATGGGGTGGATAAAAGGAAATCTGAATGGCCAAATACTAAAGGGCAAAATTCCACCACTAATGTATGCCTCTGCTTGTAACTGTTCCACAGATATGACAATCGTTTGGACTGATTTCTAATGGATCCGGGACAATTTCGTAATACATGTAGCCGCGAGCAGAGCTTTTAAGTCTGCACTTGCCAGGCCAACTGAGCAGCCAACAAAAAATGCATGACTTAAGGTGGTGTACAAATAAAATTTGTAAGACTTAAGGTCTTACAAATTACCTCAATAGACTTGAGGTCATTTGGTTGTACCTGAAGCTTATTAATTTGGATGCAGGGAAGATAAGTCTTGCAAGAAAAACTCTTAGGAAACTACTTACAGACTTGCACAAGGTTTATGAAAGTTCTACACACCTTTTGTTGGCATGCGTAGCACAATTTCTTTTAGTCACTTGCTACAAGTTAAGGCTAGTCTAGACAAGAGAGGCAGCTCTCAGCAAAGGAAACGACAGATAATTGAAAAATTGTAGGTGTATACGCAACATGCACACACCCTCACACAGGCTTTGAACCACATGTTCACACATCCGTCCGTGCACCAGCTCAGGCTGAAGTGCTGACGAAGTAATCCCCCTCTGACCACTCAGAGACACTCCTCTCCTCAAACTGCCATGCTGCGTTTCTTTGACACAGTGGCACTAAAACCCAACATGGAAGCCCTCATGCCTGTCGTCCAATCCTCTCGCCATGAAGCAAACATGCCAACGTTGGCTGGGAGAGTGAGCCAAAGATCATAAAGGATAAAGCTTCGAAGGGGGAGAATCAGTTGTGACTCCAACACAAACCGCTTCAGACTGCTGACCTGGCAAGTATTAGCCTGACAGGAGTGCTGCTCTTGCGCACTAAAACAGATACGGAAAGCAAACGGATGTAATGGCTAAATAACAGACGAGCCACACTGAAAACATAATAGGATATATCATTCCATGATGGGATCATTCATATTCAACACTTATAAAGATGAGCTGGTTTCAACAGATGCCAGGTCCGACAGTGATGTGCTGGGTATCTTTATAATCAAAGCGCTTTCACTGATGTAAAAAGAGAAAAGGGGGAGTGCAATTAAATTACTGGCCAGTCCCTAGAGGTTTCAGTTTTGTGCAGAGAGGGATGAACAGGGAGGTCTCCGAGGATTTAGACATTATGCCTTGGAAAAATGTTAATAGTCCTTTAACTTCAACATGTTGGCATACTACATTATAAAGCTTCAGTGCATTTAATGTGATTGTGCAACAATTCAACAATCCAGAAAGAAAACCTACTGCAGGGAGCAACACCCGGGTGAAGATCAGCCTTCCAGCAGGGCAACATATCTTAAAATACAGCCAGAGATACACAGTCATGTACTAGAACAACCAAGTCAAAGTTCAGATCTAAATCTAATTGAGAGTTTGGGCAAAAACCTAACAATACATGTTCACAGAAACTCTTCATCCAACCTGACTGAGCTAAAGATATTTTGCAAAGAATGGGTAAAACTTGCAATGTCCACATGTGCCAAGCTAGTTGAGATGTGGGCTGCATCATATTAGAAAAATCACACAATAGTTATGTCATTAGTAACCCGACTTTTTCATGTGCATCTCTGTGACTTTAATGGTGTAATTGATGTCATCCATAGGCACTGACTGCAGCAAGACTGTCCAACAGGCAGAACACCTTATTGGCCTGCAATAATATAGCCTGGTAAAAACCAGCCCCTTGTTCTACACTTTGCATCGTACAGAGGGTTTGGACCCTCGTCTATTGAGAAATGACTGATTCCTCAAGGCCTGGACCCTGAAGTTTTAACTTCAACTTCACAACGTTTGCCTGTGATGTGTGCCTGCGCTGTAAACAACCATGCTCCACTGCGAAGAGAGAAGTGCCGAGCCGAATGAGGCCGCTGTTAGTGTTAGTTCAATATGTGGAAGCGCGGCCAACACGGACTGAATGGCTTTGTTCATTTCCTTCGCTGCCATTGCTAAAGCTACAGGCAGACTGAAATTTTAAACCAGCGCAGGAAATTGACGTCATCATTCAAAACATCTCCTGTTCGTCAATCGACTCAGTTGAAATTCTACAGGAGAAATCCAGCTTAATGGGAGAAAGTCCAGACAGCGCAGTGAAAGAAATTAGAATCTAGCGGAAGTGTAGGAAGGCAATGGTCAGACTAAAAATAATATAGAAGAAATTAGCAAACAATTGCTGCATAAAAACAGTCCTTTGCCGTATCAACTTTTCCACACCAATATTTTGAAAAGGGTATATTCATGATATACTACTGCACAGCGGCAGCAAGAGAGATGCAACTATTTTTTTTATTTAATTTGGTTTTAACAGAATTATAAATACTTTTCCAAAGCAATGTATGATGGCACTTTTTTTTGCAAAACAGCTTTTCTCAAGGACCTCTTGCCATTTTTCCTACACAGTGTAAGTTTATGGTAGACAGAGCACAAGATGGGTCTGGAGCTATGACAACAAACTGGGAAAATGGGCGTGTCCGTCTTTTATTTCTCTGCCACTACCAGTAGGACGGGCAGAACAAGACGCATTGTTAAAGACGAGACACATGAAAAGGGAGACTATGGAGAGCACTTTCTTTATCTGCATGTCTTCTATTCGCCCTTTTTTAAAAAAAAAAAAAGAAAGAAAAATTTTGACATGCAGACACTCTTGTCCAATCCTTACAGCGATGTTTCACAAGTTGCAACGGGGAGGCTGGCGTGACGATGGCAATCCAATTTCCATATGAACAATTACCCTGCCGTCAGGGCTGGCAGTTCATTTATTTCAATTTGACTGACTGGGAGAAGCTCGCTCACCAAAGCAGGCAGCCAGGCCATTGTATTCAGGGCACCAAGCAGAGGCGGGGGTTTGATGAGCTCGGTCCATTTCAGAGGGATCCAGCTGCTCTGGCCTAAATATGCTAACATCTTTAAAGTTGGCCCGTGACCCAAAGAGTATGTGGATCGCGCCAGGGTACTTTTTTTAGCCTGTGTGTCCCAAATCTACTGAGTATTTACTTTGTCTCTGTGTCCTCTTATGTGTGTTGTGTATTTGTCTGCTGTGATGTATGACCACGAGTCAGGAAGGTGTGAGCCCAACATGTGCACACACACGCACACACGCATACACCATCCGTTTAGGCACAGCACTTTTCCTCATTAAGGCTGATAGACTGTTTGTGTGTCTGTTTACTGCTCCGTCACCATTTTTTTAAGGCTCCTGCTATCTCCCCTCTGCCAGCTGGACACTTGAGCAGCAAAAGCACAAAACCACAGGCTCAGACACACAAACCACTCGAGCCGCACACGCATTTAAATGCGCTTTGTGTGCACCGCTGCGCACGCACGCAGAAATTTCGGTGCCTGAATTTTTCCAACCACATACTTTTCTCAGCAGTCTCTTGTAATCTTTTCAATCTCTGTTTGTCTTTCAGGCAAACACGCAAATGCAACCTCTGTCTGTCTGGGCAGATTCGGTTAATCTCCCGTCGCTAAACCACCTGCACCCCTCCTCCCTCCAACGGCGTCTCCCCAGCTGGATGCTGCAGCTCTCCAGTGGTGTAGAGTGGCTGTTCGCTGTGTGGACACAGCTGGCCGACGTGGGGAACCTGATTAAACGGCCCAGCCTGGCAGAGGAGAGCTACTTTCAGGAGCCAATACATCCTCGGCCCGACATAGCCGCCGCATCCAGACGGTTGCCGTAATACACACAAACAGTTGTCGGAGGCGGCCATGCATGCACAAGCTCATTTCCTTGACTAACTCAGTGATCTGAATGTGAAAAGCCAACTCTGGAGCAGCATATGAAAACTGTCACTCATGCCAAGACTCCGTTAGACATATTTTTACTATCAATCAACCCCTTCGTTTTGTTTTTTTTTGATGCATGGATTAATTTTTTTTAGTTCACAAAATGTCAAGCTTGCAATGTTTTGTTTGATGAATGACTTAAACCTCTGATTAGCAAAATATGTGTCTATTAATTCTCTGTCTATCCACTAATCAAATCTTCAACTAATGCTTTCACCCTGAGCTCAATTTGACACAAGACTGATGGCTGCAGGCTATTTCGCTTTCCACTTCCTCATGTTAGAGTTTGTTTTGTTTTTTTTCTTTTTTAAAAAAAGGAAAACAGGTAATAACTCAGTGTCTTGCTAAAGGGCATTTCAGCAAGTTCCCTCTCGTACACAGAAACTGAAACTGTGAGCTTCAACCGGCCGGAAGGCAGCTCCCTTAATCCATACACCACCCTGAGGTGAAGCCCTGCTCATCACCCTGCTCTTACACAATGCACACTCATGTTCCAACACTCATGCAGTGACAATTAAGAAGTCAAGCCGGCAGACTGACTGCTGGGAAGGAATCCATTACACACCTTATTGGTTATAATGATTTCACTTCACGAGCATAAACGCCAATGAGCCATGAAGGTATCTTGTAATGTGGTTTAGTCTCAGTGGCCAGCTTTCCTTTGGTTCCAAGGGGAATACTGATCTCATGGTGACGGATTGCTCGCCTTCTCTCCAGCAGATATTTACATGAAACTTATGCAATGCTCGGCATTAAGATACAACTGCTCTGTCTTTTTAGTGGCTCTGACTTGAAGGGGATTCGGTAATACGACTGTTTGCTTTCCTTCCAAGCATAGCATGAGAGGAGCAAAATGAATCTTGTGTCAGCGCACAGCTGGAGTCACTGTGTGTAATGTAAGACAGAATATATACAGTAATCTGGCAAATGCTTTCAAATGGGTCGCAAACAAATCTGTAAATCGGTTGTCTCCTCCACTGGCTGTGTTTTGAAGTTTTGATGATAAGCTTGATTAAAAACAATGCAGAACCTCTAAATATAAACTTGGGCTTTATCATATGTGGAAAATATTCAATAGCCACACTGCTGCTGAAGATGGTGATACAGTTACACGAATGCATGTTCGTACATTGAGGGTGGGCATAAAGAAGCATTTTACAAGTGGTGTGATTTTCAAGAGCAGTATTTTGTTTGTATGGCTATGAATGCTTCGTCATGCAGTCATAGCCAGATAGTTTCGTAAAAAAAGTAGTAATAAATAGATTTTATTGTCACTTTTATTGTTACCACGATACTACCACAGAATATTGTGATAATACTTTAAGTACGTATCGCCCACCCATATCATACGTACAGACATCTTTGTTACTTACAAATCATCATTATCAAACATCACTATGCATATCCAAAGACGAACAGTAAATAAACAGTATGAAAAGTGTATAAAATATCTATAAAATCAATTGCAATGCTGATAATTCACTCACATTTTCCAGGCACAGTTTTTTTTTTTTACCATAATGCAATGATCCCACCACTTTCTGTGAGCCTTTAGCAGCAAACCATTAAAGATTGAGGGCAGTTACAGTCCATCTATCTGACCAAATCAATATGCAGAGCGTGAACGCCTGACACTTGAAATATAATACCCCACCAAATGCTGCACACAAGCAGTCTGTTGCAAATGAAATATTGCACACACTGATATTGCAATGAGCATTGCAATTTAATAAATTGTGCAGCTCTAATATAAACACATTTGAATGCATTTTATTCTCTACACAAGCATAGGAGCTTGAACAATAGGGAGAAACTTTGTGTAGCAAAAAAATCTGAGTCTTATAAATTTATAAATGTTGTTCATTTTCATATTATCAGCAACATTTTTGCCCCCCCCCTCCCTCTCCTTTGTTACAGATACTGTGATCCAACTCGCAGCACACATGCTGAGTCACCCATATTGCATTTCTCCTTGCTTTTCCTCTGTACATCATGATGTAATCTGGCAGCAGTGGAGATGGGTTGATGTTCAGAGCCATCAAAATCACGTCTGCAATGAGGGCCCGGGGGATTCAAACTCCTTATGCAGCATTCCCTAAAACAAAGATGTTGTCTCATGCTCCACAACTCTGCACAATAATCTTATGGCACTTCTACAAACATTCTGAAGCACAGAAACATCCAGGTGTCTTTACATTTATATTTAATTGCAAGCCTGGAGATTTTGCTGTGAGGGCTAGATGAACGTGTGGCATGCAAGTGCCACCAAAAATTGGTAGGCATTGCTTTCTGTCATGAAACAATAGGGAAATGCCTACCTTAAGTTCTAAATGAGGTGATAAAAACACAACATCAAAATATCTCCAATAATGTAGAGCATGATTGTTTTTAAAAACAATCATTCATAAAACATTACTTTAGTAAGAGCTACAGGTGGTGTTCCTTAAGTTTCTAAACGTACATCGTCTAAGACTAAAATATCTTCAAACAGCATTTTACTGTAAGTACTTGAAAGCGGGAGGATAACACTGAAAATGTGAGCAGAAACTTTAATGCCTTAAATGGAGACTGTTTCTGGTAGAGTACACATGCTGACTGGTCAGCTGTCTCCATTTTGCCCTGTGGTGTTTAATGTGCCTGAATTTGACAGTCGCATGATGGGCTGTGAAAACGGATTGCTTTTGTTTTATAGAAGGTATTTTAAATTCAGGCAGATTTCAGATGGAGCCATTTAAAATTACCCTCTGAAATGATCTGTGTTTTATTAGGGATCTGCTGCTTCCCCTCTCTGATGTTTGTGACTGTCATAAAAGGCTGATTAACATATTGTTGTAAATTTTAGCTAGAGAAACCCAATTCTGATAACTAATCCCAATAAATGCCATTATCGAAAAACTGTTTTCTAGTTCCCAACTCACACACACACACACATCCACAGGTTACAATCTGAACAATAATTCTGCAGAGTTTGACAAAACATATAGTTCCAAGCCTGAACTGCATATGAGGAGACTTTGCTCTGCCAACAAGAGTAAGCTATAATCCAAACAATTACCACTTCCAACTCTCTTCTGCATACAACCATGTTGCTTGTAACTTTTATGGAGGCAAGTTCAGATAAAGCAGCACTGATATCATAACTGAAAAATCATTATGAGTCAATCATTCCCAGTATGCTACTAGAAGAAAAAAAAAAAAGATTTTAATAGCTAATTAATTTTTCCCCCTCTATCAGGTCCAGCTTCTCGTGACAGACTGGCACATGCAGAATTTCCAGTAATGAGTTGCTGTCCAACAAAGATAAACTCCTGTTGTGTGCGAAAGGCAACTTCGGACAATGGCCAAACCTGATAGTGCGGACGTCGTATGTGGGAAAGCAGCTTATGACAACAAAACAATGGAGAAAGTTGGCTGTGTATGGTCACTTCCATTTGCCAAGAAATATTTCTATCAGGCAAGCTTTTCGGTCGTGTCTTGGTTTTGGTGTATGCAGTATAGTCAAATATTTGTGTACTTTAAGGAGTACTGGAGCTTTAGCAGGGTGCTCTGCTGCCTCCCTGGGCATGTTTGTAATACTCTGGTCATCTTTAAAAAAAAGGATTAAAACCAAATATTCATACATATCCAAACCATTGTCTGCAGGTTTTGTAAATCGTGAACTTTTTTGAGTTTTGTCTCTCTGCGACCTCCAACTTCATGTATTGTATTTAGATTTATGTTGATAGAAAAACAACAGTGCATAGTTATGAACTGAAATGATGCAGTGTTTATAATTTTATAAAAATATATATATACACTTCCATACACGTCTTAATCCCCCTTTAATCATCTGCAACAAAATAAAATCTAGTGTATGAATTCAGTTGTTCTAAGAAAGACTCAAAGGTTTGCGAGAGAACATTACTTAAAGACCAAGGAACACACAGACAGATTGAGGATAAAATTGTGGATCAGTTTAAAGGAAAGTTAGGTAAGGTTATGATTATCTGAGCCATTTTTAATCTCTTATCTGAAAATGTACAGTGTATGCAAAAGCACCAAGACATGACTGTCCATGTAAACCGACAAGCCAGATAATGAGAACATTAATCAGAGAGCCAGCCAAGATTTCCATGGTACCTCTGGGAAAGCTGCAGAGATAAACAGCTCAGGTGGGAAACCTGTCAGGAGGACTGGCAGATATGGATCCCACACATGTTGCCTCAAGCTAATTATAGGGGACAGCAAACATGTGAGAGAAGGCACCCTGGTAAAATACCACCATTGAACATTTTTTGTTCATAGGCAAAATGTAACTGTATATGCAGTGGAAAACCGACTGGGCACATCTACCTCAATAAACTGTGAAAAGTAGTGGGGGCAGAAATACCAAACAATGTCACTGAGCAATCAGATCAAAACATATTCATGTGTGATAATGACAGTCTAGTCTTTATTATTGAGAATCTTTTGCGTGTTTTGAAAATTGATTGTCAGATGTCATCAATGTGAGATAGCTTGAGTTATTTTGCAAAGAAGAATGGGGAGAAAAAGTAATATCAAGCAAAGGGACACCAACATACACCAAGACTTGTCACTGAAACTACAGCAAAAGATGCTTCAGCAAAATATTCACTCAGGAGAGTCAAATACCATTTTTCAGATTTTTTGCTTGTGAAACTTAAATAACCTTTTCTTTTCACCTCAAAATTATTCACCAGTCTGTATCAGTCTATCATAAAATGAAATACATTTTCAAGGTGTATGAATACTTTTACAAAACATCCAAGGAAAAGGTGGGACGGAGCAGAGAAGGAGGGAGGACAGAAGCAGAGGGCGGGCCATCACACTTTACTGAATGAAATTCAATAACTTTATTGTGCGAGCTGGCAGCTGCCTGTCACTTGTCAACATGAGTCAGAGTGTGGTTGGTGACAGCGTATCGTCATGATGGGTATATTAACTGATGCCCAGTAAGACTCCAGTTGTTGGTAATGACTAACAGCTATCAGTAATGGCTCTAAAATGAGCCAGCTCTCATCAGCATATGGAGAAAAGGTCACATTCGGAACTTAGAAGGTAATCTCTAATAGCTGCAAAAATACCTCGCAGAATTAAACTTGAAGTGCCTTCCACCGCTGCAGCAGAAGGAAATAGACTGGACTTCTTTTTAATTAGTTGGACGAAGAAAACTAATCACAGGATGGGAGGACTGTGATAAACCTCTGCATGCCTCAATGCAAAACTCATAACACAAGAGCGCCTTCTAACTTTCACTCTAAAATATTAATGAAAAACCACATTTGCTTAGACTACCTGCTTCTTAATTGAGCGCAATAAAAAAGAAAAAAAGAAATAAGAAAGCTCTGTGGGTTGGTGAAATCCCTGCACAGCTCTCATCCCTCAGTCTGCCGATCCTTGCAATCTTCATCCATCATCTATCAGCACTGCTGTAGCCAGAGGGGAGAGAGCTGCTAAGCAGGGCCTGACTAATGGCTAAACAAATACCATTATCAGGCCTTGGTGGCCAAGCGCTGAGCTACAGGAGCCCCAGAGCAGCTGAGGCTCTTTAATACTTAATCCCTGCCACCCTGCTTTGCTACGGCTGTTCAAAGCTGTGGGCAGCGCAGAAGGTTCCCTAATGAGGAAATAGCCACGAAAACGCGAGGAAGGATAAGGTGGGAATAAAAAGGAAGGGTCGCATATTTAGGCTCACGCAGGCACAATTGCTTAATGTAAAAACTAAGGCGTGAAAAGGCCGTATTAAGGACGAGTGTGACCCACTCGTCTCGGCCAATACCCCTCTCTATATATAAAAAAACATATTCAGGGATAAGTTAATGAGCCTGTTACAGCCCCACACCTCCCCCGACGGGGTGGCTGATTGCACCGCGTGTCTGGAAACAGGAGAGCTGGTGTGTACGTTAGAATGCACATTTCCAGAGGGGACGCCACTTGACCTAAAGCGGTCATTTGCTAATTGTATGTTCCCCAACTCAGGAATGCACATTTACTGATGAACATGCTTTCACCCACAAATCAGCGCTCTCGGGCTTGCAATCTATCCCACTCGCACTCGACGTCGCCTTCCTGCATAAACCCATCACACCCGCCATAACGTTTCACATGCACACACGCACAAGCACACGCAAACACACTCAATCAAGTGTGACTGAGCGAGCAAGCCACTCAATGAGAGTGGGTGATTAGGCCCTCGGAGAGTAGGCCTAACCTTTCCTTCCACATCCAGTCCTCCACGCACATGTGTTTTTATGAGTCAGTGGCTGTAAGCTCTCGGGCTCGTGCCACTTCACATCAAATGTCACAGACTTAAATGAGACGCCCAGACAGACAGGATGATGATGATGATGATGATGATGGAGGAGGGAGGGGCAGAGAAGGGAAAGAAACAATTGAGGATAAGTAAAATAAGGAAATGTAAGAACGACATGATTTATTATATTTTTTTGGATAGGAGGGGGTTTACAGTAGCATCCATGCATAAGGAGGAGGGAAGGAAAGAATCCTTTCACCAATCAATCTGCTGTCAGACTCTTCTCTCTTCCTCGCTGCATGAGAAACAGCAAAAAATATTTTTACAAGTCCTTGTTGAGTTGAGGGAATTTTGCACAGCCTTCGTGTGTACACCGACCTCCTCATCTGACACCAGAGATAGTCGAGTCTGCACTTCCACATTCCCAGATTTCAAGACGGACAGAATGGCAGACAGTCTGAGTCAGGACTCAGGGGAAAGGAGTGAGCAAAGGACAAGAAAGTTTTGCTCTGAAGGTTTACTGAACCGCCAACCGTTAAGGGCAATGTTTCCCCCATTATATAAATCCTTGAAATTATTCAAAATACTCCAGAATTAATAGCCTCCAGAGGACTCCTGTACGTGCCCGAGGCTTGTTGTTAACTGAACACACACCACTCTGTATATCATCAACTGCTTGGAGAACAGATTGCTAATGACCTTACCTGGTTAAAAAAAAAACACACCTGAGGATCCAGCAGAGATGGCACTTCATGAGGAGACTGAAGCAAACATCTCAGAGAGACTGACAGAGAGTTTCACTGTATTCAAACAGAAAATTTACATAATATGATCTAACTGACTAAATACAAAAGACAAAAATTATATCAAAATACATTTAAACTATAGCAATAATTAACACTTTGTAAAAATTATGATTTTGACACATAAGCCACGTTTCTTCTGCTTTCTTTAGTTTTCACATAACATTGGTGTTTAGCAACTGTGATTTATTTGTAAAGGCAATAAAAAGGCTAATATATACCAGTAGGTGACTTTTTTTCACAGGTACTTTACATATGTAACCATTTAACTTATTTTTATTAATTAGTAATTAGTAAAAATGTCCTGCTTAGTTAGTCTTGAGCAAATTCAATCTCTTGAGAGGAGACAAACTACACGATGTTCTGGTACAGTCATAATGACTAGTTTAGAAACTTAGAAAATAACTGCTGGATTAATCAAGGATGGAGATCAGCAATTTACATAACCTACAAATATCACCACAGCCCTTCATCAATTAACATTTAGTGAAGCAGGAACACTCAGATAATCAGAGGTTAGTCAGAGCAGTCTGGGGGAGAAAACAACAAGAAACTGTAAAACGATAGTACCAAACTGCAGATGTTTCATCAAAATTTACGGTCAGGTTTATAAGTAGGCGAGTGAAAATAGCACACTTTTCCTCAGTCCCGGGGTAAGGGGCTGGATTATAACTCATTATTACACTCCTTGCCTTCATTTTAACCTCCATGTGAGGAGTTTTGTCGATGTTTTCAACCCTGGCCCCTTTTCAGTGGTTAATTGGGCAAATGCAATGTTGTTAAATGCAGAAAAAGTGGCTTCTAAAAGGTATATATAAAAAAATAAATAAATTCACACTGAGGCAAACAGGAATGACTTGATAATAACAGGCTATGGTGTGTGTTGGTAGTGGTGCGGCAAGTTTCCATCTGCCTCGTCTCGCCCTTATCCTCCGTTCCTTTTTTTTTTTTCTTTCCCCACCGCCATCGCAACAGATCTCAGAGGAGATCGGCACTCGCCGCTGACGGGCCGGAGGATGTGTGGCGTGATGCCCAAGTTAATTAAGTTTGAAATCATGGAGATGATCACTGGTGCTGCCACTTGGGCTGCCATCCTTCCTCTCTGTTAATACCATGGTGTTCAGCTTGTCTGACAGGTACAGGGGGTGTTTGTTTGCATAAGTTTGAATGAGATAGAAGGTTATTATATGCGAAGAAGAGAAAAAAAAACTAGGAACGGGAGAGTGTTGGTTCAAATTTAGGCAACCATTTAATTACGGATTTGTTTTTCCACCTAAAGGTTGGAGTTGTTGCTCATTTCTAATAGATTTCAAAGAAAAAGGCAATACATGAGCCCGACTTTCATCCAAGAATTCAATGCATACATACTGGCAATGCAAAAGTAATTGAGTAGCACATTATGAAGTGCTTTGGGGAGTACAGATAAGCTTTAGAAGGCACTAATAGGACCAGACCATTTACCATTTAATTTATATGTAAAGGTAGTGAGCTGCTTTTGGAAGTAAGGGACCTGTACACCTCATAAAGCACAGGTGAAGTTCAACCACAATGCCATGCATATGTATACACTCTCCTGCTGATAAATGGCTATGATTAGGTTTTATTTTCTGTACACCTCTCTGATTAATTGCCCAATCCATTTCTAATCAAATGCAGATGCACAAAGGTCAGAGGGCATCTCACCGTCTAAAAATAAGCTGCTTTAATCAGGTTGCAGATGGTCTGAGTGATAAGCGGCATTGTGGCAGTTGGGACCAGTTTGTGCGGCACACCCAGAGGTGTCAGCGATAGCATCTGTACCTCATCTCTGAAGGGGTCACTGTGCCTTTCATGTCATTTGAACGTCTTGACATTTTGTCACATAGACCCTCAGGTGAGGAGGGAAGAAGAGGACTGTTGCTGGCAGAGGTCAGGCATCTGCTCCAACCAGAAGATAAATCATCATGGGCAAGATTGTCATTAATCTGGGGATTTTAATGATGCATTGGAACCGGTCGAGTTTCAGGGGGATACTACAAGATACACAAGTTAGAAGGTGTTGTGGATTTCCTCTAATATATGCAGATTGAAAATCACAGATACATGATTCAACCTCTTCTTGTCAATATTGCTATCCATTCCCAAAATCTATTACAAAGTGTGTTTAGGATCATTGTCCATTTGGACCACCCAGTTGCTTCCAAATTTAAAGCTTCGACCCAAAATGTGATGGAAGATGAAAGAAAATTCATCAGGATGTTTAGTACCAACACAGAAACTACCAAGGCTGAAGCTTAGTATAAAATGGAAGATGTTGGAACACCAGTGTCAATGTCCACAGTGAATCCAGCTGAATGAATGAAGAACCAGCTTCAAAATCAGCACCTTTAAACACATCTGGAACTCACATCTGTTCATGTGAACGACTCAAATATCGTCTAAAGAAAAGTTTTACTCTCAGACAAAGCAAAGAGAGCTGTTTGGTCACCATGACAATAAGCACGGTACTAAATGCCAAGAATGGTGGTGGTAGGATCATAGTTAGGGTTGGTTTGGTAGCCGGCGGAGCTACTAGCAACATAATGAAGAAAAATGAAATCACTAAATAGATGATTAAAATGTTCACATTTTTAGGTGTTTAGAAGGCAAGTAATAGATTTAGAAAATTCACACCAAAATCCAATTATTATTTGTACAATTCATCATGTTTATGTTTAATCAGCCCATCCTGAGAAGCAAGGAATCGTGAATAATGCCCAGGATGATTCTATGTAAATATCTGACCGGCAGTGTAGGTGAACATGCCAAACACAATGACAGATGAGGGGACAAAAAATTTAAGTCTGAGGTCTGCAGCTGAAGCCAAGATTTCCGTCTACGCCTCCTGAAACTCTCAATTAATTAAATCGGTCTCTTCTTTTGGACTCTGTCACCACAAAGCATTCGGCCCGTGAACGTTGAGCCAGGGGGAAATTATCAGCTCCGGCCATCGCAAAACGGAGCATCTCAAGGTCAGGGCCTCTGTTCAATTACACTTTTGATTCCAGTCCACCTTTCTTTCTCCTCTACCACTTATCCACTCCTCTCTCTCCGAGTCTGCCCACGCTGTCACCACTGAATTTCACTCCAGGGCTAACCCCTTATTTCCAGGACAACCACCGCTTTGACACTCATTCATTTCCAATCTTGCAGAGTGGTGGGCTGAATAGAAATTGACGATTCAATTTTTGGAATGAAACTCAAGAAGCCTTTTGGAATCAACTCCCCCTCCCTCCGCACCATCCTGTTTTTTTTTTTTTTTCTTTTGCTTGGGTGCCTGCTCTTCTGCCCCCCGCCAGTCACTATCTCTGTCCTGGTCTGCTGAGTACAGCCAATTTCTCGGCTTGTATGGAGACGTGGGCGAGATGGCTACCTCAAAGCCCAGTCTAGGAAAGAAAAAAAAAAATGCCCTGCAGCTCCCACACAGTTCTCTCAGACACCTTTTCTCCATGCATGTTCCTTCTGATCAACGAGACTCCCATCAAACGCTTTAAAAGCAAAAGGTTTATTCTCAGCATTGCTCCCAGCAGGATGCTGTGTGGCAATTTAAAAATGATCTATGCAAATGTAATTTCTCTGTGTGTCATCCAACACAGCCAATTAATGAGTAAGCTTCCCCAACCCTACCATAAATTAACAAGCCTAGATATAACAGCTAGATTAATGTGTTTTTCTGGCACTTGCCTAATTGCTGGAAGACTCCGGTGGGGCAGGAGTAAGAAGCCTCGTCTCTATATGTGACAGAGCGGCTGGAGACAGTGAGGGATAAACCACCGGATTATTTATGTGAACTCTGTTGTCTCATCCGCTGGTTTGCAGTGAGGAAAATCCAAGTGTCAAGAGCTTGGCTAAGATACCCTGTCGCCAAGGAGCTTGTGTTTAACCCATCAGAAATTACAAGTATCAGTTGCTAGATTGAGTCCATCCTCCAAAAGGAGGACATTGGCTTTGGTCAGAATTAGCTACTGGAAAACAAATCCATAAACAGTCGTCGAGGCACATGTGCGCCGATAGCAAAAGTATTAATGAGACATGGAAGCTCAAGGCTGAGGGGAAAGAGGTAAAGGAAATAGAGTGGATGAGTAACCCTCAGTCTAAGTCATGGGAAGGATAAAAAAAAAAAAAAAAAAGTGGGAAAAAGGGAAAACAAGCTCAAGAAGCCAAAACAGCACATCACCAACAAGGAGGCCTTTTGTTTTTGCTTCTTTCAACTGATTGTTGGCTTCACAGAGGGTGAGACGGCTAATCCGCTGTGGAAACTAGAGCTGGGAGGATTTGCTCTAAGTATCCTTATTAGTAGGGACGTACAGATATGAGGGGAGCTGGGGTGGGTGGTGGGGTAAAGGTTGAGTGGATAAAGCAGAGAGTAGAATGAGTAAGGAGGAAGCGAGCAGCAGGGGAGTGGTGTATCCTGAATACAGTGTAGGTGCCATATGAATCTTTAATATGGAGCCTAATGGTTTGGGAGGGAAGATGGGAGGAGAGGAGAATATGGGGAGGGATAGGAAAAAGAAGAATCTCAGAGGAAGTTACTGAACTCCCTGTATATCAATAGACATTAAAGGGATAGTTCAGAACTTTTGCAGTAGATAATTCTCTTGGCTTCTTTTAGTTCATTTAGTATTTAGTCCTGGAGGCTCAGATAAATGGTTAGCCTCAACGGGGCCAAGACTAAAGTGGACTTCTTCCATCTTAAAACGGCTCCAATCTCTAAATTGTTGTTGCGTTGAATGAGAGTACCAATTTATGAACCTTAAAACTAGAGGTGGGCAAAGATTTTTCCCACATGGTCAGATAAACAGCTGTTACTGTTGAACTCGATCGGCAAAACGAGTTTCATCTACTTCTGGTTGTAGTAGACAATTTAACTGGCCAATAAAATGTGAAGCATTATGCTAAATACTAGAGATTTTTATTTATTTCATGTATTTATTTTAGTGTGGGAACCTAAATTTCAAATTGTAATTCTTCAGAATAAAGTGTGCCTAACCTTCACACACCTTTTGACTTCTGTAAATAAATATTTAGATCCATGTCATACAATATTTCAACAAAACTGCCCTTTAAAAATCCTGAACTGTCCCTTTACGGCAATCAAGCCTAACTCTCCACACCTCTACTGTTACAGCAGAGTCTCGATTAGCAGCAGAGGATTGTCACAAAGGACAGGCTTCCCTTTGTTGTCCAAAAAGAGAGAGTGAGAGAGAGAGAGCGATGGGCCCGATATGCAGATAAAAATAGATAAAGGATCTTTCCAGGTGATAAATTCCCTAATTGTTTTTATAGAGCACACACCCTGCTGGAAGCCTGGCCATGGAAGACTCTTTTAATTACACACACAAGAGCCTAATTAGTTGTATCTGTTATACCAGAGGCTAACATGCACGCAATTAGACCCAAATCAAAAGGACGGTACTTTCAGACGAAGGAATCTGTGCCTCTTTGTTCCTGCCCAGAATTCATCAAACAACAGAGGAAAGTAAAGACAGCACTCAGCTTCCCTAAGCTGCTGGTGCCGAGATCAGCCGGCCATCTTTAAACTAATTAAATATATTTCCTTGTGTGAGTGCTTGAGTGAGTGGCTGCTTGACTTGTCAGTGTCTCCATCTCTCTGGCTCGCTAGCTGATGATGATTGCAGGAAAAAAAAAATGTTGACGCAATCACAACAGCTCAACAACACTGCCAATAACTGTGGCCTTCATGAAACAGTTTGTGGATTAAAGCTGGCAAAGTATGGCCTATGGAGCCTGATCCACCAGCTGTCTCTTAAAGGAAGAGAAAGAGATGAGGGGAAAGCAGCAGCCTGGAGTCTGAAGAGTTTCAACAACACCATGAGTTTGCTCTTTTGGTTGCAGCTATATTAATAAACTGATGAAGTGTTGCCCAAGGGAGTCAAGATACCAGATTAAAAAAAGCATACGACAGGAGTTCAAGTGATTTTTTTTTTCTCAAAGAAATGATTGAACATTAAACTCAGTGGGTGAAATTGAATCACCAGGTCCACAGCAAAAACCATAGCATGAAAACCATTTCTCAAACCCGAAGGTACTTATGCCTTGGGATAAAAGATCCATCCATCCATTTTCTCTTCACCCTTGTCCCTAATGGGGTTGGGAGTTGCTGGTGCCAATCTCCAGCTGCGTTCCGGGCGAGAGGCGGGGTCACCCTGGACAGGTCGCCAGTCTGTCGCAGGGCAACACAGAAAC